>PVKU01006956.1:0-95001 GCA_004027475.1 Anoura caudifer
AAGAGGTAGAGAGGTTTTATCAGTGATGGGACGTTCGGGGGGTGCCATGGATAGAAGCAGGGAGATTTGAGGGGAAGTTGATATAGTCAGACTGGGATGTTGCCAGTTTGAAAGGACCACAGGCTCTCCAGGAGAAGGGGTCCGCTCCTGGGTACCTTGTAGGACATGGAAGCTGGTCCCCGTGGACTGAGGGAAACAGAGAATTGAATGAGTGTGGCTGATTAGCCAAGGGAGAGAGGCAAGAGTGATGTCTGTGTCTTACTGAGAGCCTGGTGCAGGTGCTTCAGGAGATCAGGGGTGGGGTGGGGGGAGGAGAAGGAGGGCAGGGGTGGGGGAAGCAGGTCTGGTGGCGGAGGTGGCATGTCCAGGTTTGGAGGTACTGGGTTGGAGGGCCTGTGGATGTACAGGGAGGTGTCCTGGGGACAGCGGCCGAACAAGGCTGGAGCACAAGTGAGAGCACCTGGCTGGAGACAATGGTCTAGAGGCGCAGCTGTGATGTCCGAGACAGACAAGAGGACTCAGCCCGGGGTGGGGATCAGGGCCCTAGTATTGGGTGGAGCCTGGGAGACGCCTCCTACTCGCTTGCTGTGACCTTCTATAAGGTAACGAGGATGCCCACCCCTCCTCACCCAGAAACCCCTCCATAATCGGCTTCACTAGGGATGTCTGAATGAAATGGATGAGAGTGAGGCAGGCAGAGAAGGAGGGAGGGAGAACTGATTATCACTTCCCTATGGCTCCAAGTGGATAATTACACAGCTCTCTCAGTCCCAGGACTGGGCCAGGCGGCAATCCATAAAGACAGCCTCTCGAAATTAATGGGACTCCAAGGGGTTTGGGATGGGGAGAGCCACGGCTGAGGGAGGCTGAGGCAAAATGAACTAGAGACAGGAAGATACTGTGTCTGACGGGAAGAGCCTGAGATACAGGGTCTGAAACAGATGGAGAGGGAGGGAAAGAGCAAGGAAACGGAAGCCCAGAGAGATTGAGTCACCTGCTCAGAGTCACACAGTGGTGAAGCTGGTGTTTGGTCCCACCTACCTCCGGAGCACGTGGGCTTAACTCACTCACGGATTAGGCCTTTGTCCTCACTGTCAGTGGGAGGTGGGTCCACAAGAAACCCTGGGCTGGTGCCCTGGGGAAGAGTACTGACTTCTGGAGATGGTGCAGGAGGAAGAGGGACCAAGCACTACTTGTCCTTCAAGGCTCAGCCCCCACTGGAACCCCTCCCCGACTGGAACCGAGGGCTTCCCTTCTGCTCCACCAGCAGGCCTGCCTTCCTTTATTCAGACCTTGTGGAACGGTAATTATTTTACTCTCATACCTGTTCTCCTCCAGACCATGAGCCCTCGAGGGCAGGGCTGGGCCTGCAGCATCTCTATTCTGGCACAAATTCTGTGCAAATTTAAAAATCGAGCGGAAAAGGGACAGTAGTGGACTTGGAGTTGGAATGCTTCTGGAGTTCGGTTTAAAGTACCGTGCCAATGTTAATTCCTCGGCTTTGATAAATGTACCATGGTTAGGTAATATGTTAACCATAGGGGAAGCTGGGTGAAGGGCACATGGAAGCTCTCTGAATTGTATTTGTAATTTTACATGATTCCAAAGTAAGTTTATTAAAGAAAAACACCAGAGCAGATTTCAGCTGTTGTTAGGGCAGGGAAGGGGGTTGACAAGGGCTGGGTAGAGGTCAGGTCCCCAGAGGGAAACTGGGGTGCAGAAAGTTGACTCAGGGGCCCTCCAGCAATGTTTTCATGGGTATGGGGCACACAAGGCCTTGCTGCATGAGAGCGGCACCACTCACCTAGGGCCTCTCTGCTCTAGTGCCTCCAGGGCCCCAGCCTGAGTCTAAACTGCACTCACCCAGGACTCAGTTCAGCAGGAGGTGGGGGATGGGAGAAAAGCACCGGAAATAGTCTGATAAAATCTACTATTGACCTCACACCTAAGCTGCTTCACGTACAGTTTTTATTTGAATTCTCACAAAAGTCCATTACCTGCAGTAGTAGTCTGAGGCTCAGAGAGGCTAGGTAACTTGTCCAAGGTCACACAGTATGTTCTAGTCAAAGCTATTCTGATAGGGAGACGTTTTTCCAAGCTCACCCCACACAGGGGACTTACTGTGGATGCAGCAGGGTCCAGGTCTCTGAAGGCAGGAGCGGCTGGACCTCCAGGCCTCCAGCAGCTTGGAACTGGAGAGATGGCTGGATCGAGGCTGTCTCCAGGCCCCTTCCTGGTAGCTTCTTGTTCATCTTAGCTTAGTTCTTATCTGCATCACTGCTTTATTCTCTATGACACCTGGCCCTGAAGGCTCTTCTTTCCCTGGGTCTTCACGGTGACACTTAGCTTCTTTTGGCCTCTGAGTCCATTGTTCTCCATCTAGCTGAAGAAACAAATGACTGACCCAGCTCCTCCTCCTGTGGACTGGCCACCCGTGGGCCCAAAAGGCTATGGTCTGGATGGGCAGGGCACACTGGCTGGTGTGGCTCAGTCTGCACTCTGCTGATGGATGGAATTCCACTTCCTCCCCGTGTGACCTTGGGCAAGTCACTTCACTATCCTGTGCTTTCAATTCATCCTTGGAGGTGAAAATGGTACACACCCCGTGGGGTTGCTGTGAGGATCAGTCTTAGGATAGTGCCTGGCACAGGGGAGGCATCCTCCCCTTACCGATCAGTGGTATTATCGTCATTCCATTATAATGCATCTATTTGGCGGGGCTGCTTGAGTGTCCTCGGGACACAGCAGCTGGCTTCTCCCAGAGAGAGTGATCCCTAAGAGAGACGGCGAGTCAGGAGGAACCCATGATGCCGTCTGTGCCCCATCTTGGAAGTCACACCTGGTCAGTATACCACGCCTGCTGCCTTATTGTTTTTGTTAGAAGTGAGCCACCAAGTATGGCTTGCACTAAGGGGCTTATGGGGAGAGAAATTAAATTCCACTTTTAGAAGGCAGTGGACGTATTTTAAAAGAACTTGTGGATATATTTTAAAACTATCACGCCTGGCTTCAGAGAGGCCGCCTCTGACCATCAGTTTCTCTCCCCATCTTCCCAGGGCTCTCTACCACATCACTCAGTGTATCACCATCTGACGTTACTCGATCATTTATTTATCCGATGTTCGTCTGCCCAACTAGAAGGTGTGCTCCCTGAGATGGGGATCTGTTCGCTGCTGTTACCCCAGGGTCCAGCATAGAGCCAGGCACCTATGAATCTCCCTGTAAATATTTGAAGAATGAATGAATGAATGAATGAACGAACAAGTGAATGAACAAATGTGGTGGTGATGGTGGGAGAAGCAGGAACCACTTCCAGCAGGGGGCAGAGTGGGTGTATGTGGAGAGGCTGAAGCTGGCCTGGAGGCGGTTGTCTTGGGATGGGTCCCCAAATCCCAGGGGTTTAGGGAGAGGAGAGGGGAGTGGTAGGGGCATGAGGCTGCAGAGCCTGTCCGACTAGAGGGCATACGATTACTCTGTGGTCAGGAGCCTCGGATTATAGGGTCTGGCAGGGAAGTCAGACACCGGAACAGGTAAATTACAAAATATTAAGACAGATGCATAATAGAAGGGTGTTTAGGACTCAGTAGGCTGGATCCTGACACTATCACCGCAGCCTGAGGCCCTTGCTTTTGGCCCCACCTTTGACTGGACCTTGCTCACCACTGATGAATCCTGGGGAGATGGGCTCCGCTCCTGGGTTGCTGCAAAACTAGCTCACCTGCCTGTGCTGCTCCATTCAGCCTCTGGGAGGCAGCAGAGGCCCAGGTTTGGCTGTAGCCCCCAGGCTCCCACAGCCTCCGCCATCAGTGTGAAGAAGCATTCTCTGCTGCCAGCTCCAGCTCAGCCGGGTTGGAGGGGTGCTCTGCCTAACGGTTTGGGGTGTCTACAAGTCTTCTTTCTGGAAGATGAGAGTGGGGAGAGGGCTTGGGGAGATGCAGAACTTGTCTGACTTTTATAAGGGAACTTGGATTTTACCCTAAGAGCAAAGGAGTTTACTGAAGTGTTGGAAGCAGGGAAGCAACACCATCAGGTTTGTGGTTTTAGAAAGGTCACTTTGGCTACAGGAGCGAGGATGATGGGAGCGGAAAGTTCAGACAGAAAGGTGTGGCAATAGTGCAGGAGGGCGAAGACCAGGGTCTGCGAGGAATCACCCAGGCCTCTAGGCAGGTGGTGGGAGGCTGCCTGGGGACCAGCATAATGGGGTGGTGCCAGCCCCCGGGACGGACTAGCCTCTGCTGTGTTGGCCAAGGGCTCAGGACACGGGAGGGGGGCAGCCTGCCAGGAAGGGTGTCACATCAGGACCAAAGGCCAGGGACCCACAGCTGGAGCACAGGGGAGGTGCTGACCTTGGCACCAGGTAGAATCTCTGACCAGACCTGGCTCAGGAGGGCAACTGGCATTGTGGCACCTAAGGCTCTTTCCCCTGCTCATGCGCCCCAAAGTGCTGTTGCCGGACATCAGGGGAAGTGTGGGGAAACTCTAGAAGGTTCACTGGGCTTGGCCCTGGTCTAGAGTTGACCACAGCCCTAAGCTTTCCCACCTGGCGCTGAATCCTTGGGTCCTACCAGCCCTTAACCCACCTGGCTCCAGGTTCTCCTTCCGGGCCAGTACCGAGCTGGAGGGTGGCTGTATGATCACAGGTGGTCTTGTGCTGGGAGACCGCGGTTGGGCTGCATCTGGCAGAGCACCTGGCTGCCTCCCGGGGTTCAGGGAGGGGGCTGTTCCTGCTTCCAGCCTGCCAGCTCTTGCTGTGGAGGATGGAGGATTCATCTCTGAGCCTCTGGAAAGGTTTGGGGTTTGTCTGCTTTCTCTCCTCACACAGGCTATTACCTGTGTCTGGAACATTCTCCCACTGCTCCCTTTTACCTGGCCAGCTCCTATTCATCTTTTATGTCTCAGTTTAAATGTCACTTCCTTGGAAGCAATTTTAGTTCCCCAGTTATTCTTGCTCAGTGCACCCTTTGCTTTTCCTACAGTGCATTTGTTACAAGTTACTATACTTTTATTTGTGTGTGTGTGTGTCTGTGTGTGTGAACATCTTGATCCCTTGAGTAGACTGTGAGGTCCCTGGAGGAAGGGAACATTTGTCTTTTACTTGTCATGATATCCCTCGACTCTGGCCCCATGCTGGGGACACTGTAGGCGCTCCAAAAATATTTGCTGAATGAGTGAATGAAAGAAGTATGGAAGGAATGCATTATGGATGCCCCTGGGAGACACCCTATGTGTGTGAGGAATTCATAAAGCCACAGATGCTAAACCTAGCATCTTCCTGGGTCCTCAAATTTACTTGATGGTAAGAAATTAGAAGCCTTAATAATTACTTATTAATTGAATATTTTACATTACAAAAATTAATACATCTTCCTTGTCAAAATTCAATCAATAGGCATTTTTTACAAAATTGAAGCAAACCCTGACACATTATGGAGTAGAACGCAAAGTTCACCTGGCTTTTAAAGAGAAGATATGAAGCTTCAGAGACATTTTGAGCTTAAGAGGGCGTGTGGCCCAGGTCCCTGCAGGTCTGGGGCCACCGGCATGGACCGGGCACTGCCGTGGTGCCGTCGGAGAAATTGCTGTCCGGCGGTTGTGCTGCTGTAGGTGTTGCGGCTGCAAAGCACCGAGTGCTGACTCTCGCGGTGAGCCTGTGCTTGTCTGGACGCCAGACAGCAAACCCCGTTCTTATGTAATGTGAAATCTGCTGCCACGTTCCGGGCAGGGCCTGGTGAAGAGCATTCACATGAGGTGGGGATGTAGGGAGGCACCCTGGGGGCTTAGGAAGGGAACCTCCCTGGTGCGGAAATAAATATCTTGCAAGCAGCTCAAGGGAGAGAGTTCACTTACCGAGGAGGGTCCTGTAACAGGTCACCTGTTTCCGAGGTGCAGAGCTGGCTGCCCAGGCTGGGGCCCTCAGAACTGCAGAGGTCTGGGATGGAGTGTGAGTGGGGGGGTTGCCACTGGGTTGGCTGGAGTGGGCAATACATGACCAGTCTGGGGGGCCAGGAGCAAATGACAGGGGTTACATGCAAAATGCACAGTATGGAGTGTAATAAAGAGCATGGACCGGAGCCCTGGGCGCCCGTCCTGGCTATGCCACTTTTAGTTCTGTGACTTCGGCCAAGCACTTTCCCTCTCCATGCTTCAGTTTCTCCACCTGTAAAAGGGGGAATCCCAATCTCCACCTCTAAGGAGATTTGAGGGCTACATTAGGGCTTGCTCTAGGCACGTTAGAATCACCCGGGCAGTATTTTAAAAATAGTGATGCCTGGGCTTCAGCCCACATCCACTGAATCACAACCTCTGGGAGTATTTTCCAGCAGGTACGGTACGGTGCTTTGAAAGTGCCCAGGTGATTCTCCGTGCAGCCAGAGGGGAGAGCCCTCTAACAGGTGATCCGACTGTAGTCTTGTGATGTCTCCAGCAGAGGAAGCAGTGAATGTTTCCCAATTAATCCACAGCAGCCTTCCCAGGCATTGTGGTCGGTAAACAAGCTGCTTTGTGCTTCTAATTGGGTAGCTCTCCTTTTCTCAGCTGTCCTCTCTGTGTTTGCATTGGAGCTGCTGGGGACAAGGAACAGCAAATGAAGTGCTGTCACGGAGATGCAGCTGCTTGCTGTCCGGTGGCCTCAGATGTGACAGGCAGGCATGGACCTCCAGGGAGAATGACAGCGAGATGTCTAGAGCAAGGGGCCCCTTCCATCCGCATCTCCTAAAAAAGCCAGAAAGAGATTGGCTTAATGCTTGAACTTGACCTGTAGGAACTCCTGGCCACCTGGAGGGGCTTCTAGAAATGAAGAATGCTGGGCCCTACTCCCAGAGTTTTGGGATTCAGTCTGGGTATTAAAACAAAACAAACAAAACAAAACAAAAATCAATGATGTTTGTTAAAGTACCATAAGGAAGACTTTATTCAAGGTTAGGGCGCTATCACGATAGGTGTAGGGACAACTGTGATGAGATTTTGCAGCGAGGGCAAGAGACTGGGCTCAACGCTGAATACAGTGTGGCCAAGTGGGAACTTACGGGCAAGGGCAGGAGCAGGGTGGTGACAGTGGGTGGAAAGTCGCTGAGAGGGAGCATCAAGGGTAAGGGGGCTCTGGCTAAACCGGCCTAGTGGGATTCTTGCTGAAGCAGGCCAGGGTGATCGGATAGCACCAGGGGGTGGTGCAGGATGAGGAACCAATCACATAGCGAGGGTGATCAGATACTGAGGCTGGGGCATTCTGCCTGAACTGAGTTAGTGGGGTTCTTGCTGAAACCGGACAATGCGAGATGAGCATGGAACTCAAGGTCTAGCTGAAACAGAGCTCAGGGGAGCCCGGGTGGAATTTGCTTGAGGAGGAATCTTTGTAGGGGTGGGATTAAGAATGTGCATTTCTGCCACTTTCCCAAAGTAGTACTACTGGCCCTGGGCTATACTCTGAGCGTCACTGACTTAGAGAGAAGCCCGAGAGAAGTCAGGCAGACCGGCAGACGGACAGACAACTCCAAGAGAAATCTGGATGCCACTGCCTCCATTCCATTCACACATATTCAGAGCTGAGAGAGGGGACAGGGAGAGCAAGAGAGAGAGAGCAAAAGAGAGAAAGAGAGAGATGTCAGAGGGGAGGAGGGTTGGATGGTTGGATGGAAAGGGGGAGGGATTAGGCAAAAAACCAAAAACACAAAACCAAACCAAACCCCCAGACCTCATAGACACAGATGACAGTGAGGTGATTACCCGAGGGAGGATGCGGGGGAGGTGGCAGAGGGTAAAGGGAGATAAAAGACAATGGAAGGAGACTTGACTTGGGGGGGTGAACACACAATACAATATACAGGTGATATATTACAGAATTGTACACCTGACCCCTATATAATTCTGTTAACCAATGTCACTCCAATAGATTCAATAAAAATTAAAATAAGAAATGGGCCCAGAGGAGTGACAGCCCCACAGATGTGCCCTGAGGCAGAGGCACTGGGGAGGCCAAGAGACCCAGACACGTCTGAGGAGAGCTGGGTAGAGACAGGACCCAGTGCTCAGATCCAGGGAGGACACCCCTCCCGGGTCCCTCGCCCCAGCTTGGAGAATGGCCCGACACCTCAAGAAAGAGAAAGACCGCCTCCAAAACACACGCTGACAACAAAAAAGCAGAGAAAGGGAGGCTGAGGGGCAGGTCTAGAGGAGGTGGAAATTCACAGGGACAGGGTGCCAGGGTCGATGGACCAGGACCTGGTGGGAGGCCCCTCCGGGCTCTCAATCTGATGTAACAGTCTGGTGTCAGCTTGCACCAGATTGTTACAGGGTCTGTAGTTTGCCAGCTGTAAAAACTTTGATGTTTTTGTTGGCCCTGGTGGGAGTGTTCACCCCATGTCAGGACCCTTGGGGAGCCCACTTTGGGTGGCTTTACAAACAATGGCTACTCTTCTCTGCTTTGGGTTTGTTGTGACTGGACCTTGGTCTCCACTCAAAAGTCGGTTCCTGTGTCCTCCTCCAGGAAGCCTTCCTGACTGCACTGCCCATGGGGTTCTTGTCTCCTGTTGAGTTCTGTGGCTCCAGCTTTGTGGGCTTTGGCACTGTCTTTCCGATGTGACTCCAGATGAAGCGTGACTCCCTTTCTGGCCCTCAGTATCCCGTGTGTGAAATGTGGGTGGGGCTTGCTGGAATGAGCCCAGGGTTTCTTTCCGTTAGAAATAATTTGTGCTATTCCATTTTGAATCATGTTCCCTGTCCTTAAAACTTCCTTGGGTGAGGCCCCTCAATATGTATTTATTGATAAGATAGACACATCATAAGACATACATAAAATATAAATTAGAAAGGATAAGATAAAAATTCAAATAGAAGTTAAAATATATATATATATTTTTTCTCTCCTGGGAGACCTCTGCTCTAGTTGGCAAGGTCCCTGGAGCCATCTCTGTCTCGGGCAGCCCACAGGCCTTTCGTGGCTCTGGGGAGGCTGTTCTGCAGTTTTCTTCGATAGTAACAGGGATAGAGTATTTGCTCAGTGCTCACTATGAGCTAGGTGTCATGCTAAGTGTGTCCATGACTTAACTTTATTTATTTCCTCATTTATATTCCCACCCGAGGACATGCTGTTGATTTTAGAGAGAGGAGGACAGAAGCATCTACATGAGAGAGCAATAATGGTTGGTTGCCTTTCATACGCACCCTGACCCACCAGGGACCAACCTGCAACCTAGGCACGTGCCCTGACTGGAAATCATACCCGCAGCTTTTCAGTTTACAGGACAACGCTCCTACCACCTGAGCCACACTGGCCAGGGCTGAATTAATTCTTTTAAGCCCCATCACAACTCTGAGGTGGGTACCATCATTATCTCTATTCCTGGAATTGGGGCGGGGGTGGGGGACTCAGGCACAGAGATGGTGAATAACTTGACATTGTCACACAGCCAGTAAATGGCACCGTGAGGATTTGAACCCTGGTCTGGCCACCAAGCTCTCAGGTGATGGAGGGTGTTTCTGTCTCTGAGCTGTAGCCCTTGAGCTACGTGCTCCCAGAAGGTGGAGGGCATGCCATCTGTTTTCATAGAACTGCTATTACCACTGCTAGATATTCACAGAGAACTTCCCATAGCCGGTGCCAGCGGCTGTACCCAACAATCTCACTTTCTCTTTCCCCAGCTCCCTGGAGGTCAGTATGACTATTCTTAAAGAGCCTGACCCTGGCAGCCAGTGCCCTCCCCTGGGCCTGGCCAAGCTGCAAGGTGCGATTTATCCACAAGCACATTAAAAGATGCCTCAAGTTGCCCTAGGAACTAGACTCTAGTTAAGTGCCTGAAAAGTAATTATAAACTCCAGAATATCTTTCAGCTGAGCAGGTGGCTGGAAAATTAGAAATCTATTTCTGAGACACCTTATGCTTTCCAGAAAGGCTGAGGTTACGTTTGAGGCAGGTGGAGCATCCGTGGAGTGTGTGTGGACACCCGCGTGCGGGCATGCATGTGCGGATGGGGTGCGGTGGGGAGGGGACATGCCAGTCTGGGGGCGTAGCGGTGGTGCCTGCTCTTGCTTAGCGCTCCCTGCAGTGCGGATGTGGCAAACCGCCTTCTCTCTGGTGTCACACCGAGAGCTGGGTTGCTAGGACACCAGAGCTGAGGAGATGCCAGCTGATTTGCCAAACAATTTTTCTTCCAATTAGAAATAATTAGACAAAGGAAGAAAGTGTGCACTTGGATAGTGGCAAACAGGCTTGGTGCTCCAGGTCCCTGAGGAGCCATCAGGGCTTTGTGGCTGAAGATGGCCAGGAATGTCGTGCTTGAGGCTGAGCCACCCTCTGGACCCAGAGCACACACTCCCCTTTGGGAGGGAGAAAGAGAACTTGTGTTTATTAAGTGTGTACCACATGTAGGTGTCATGCTCACTGTCCTACAGTCATGATCCTCTTTCTTTAAAAAAAAAATATTTATTTTATTTATTGATTTTAGAGAGAGGAAGCGAGGGAGAGAGAGATTTGTTGTTCTGCTTATTTATGCACTCATTGGTTGATTCTTGTATGTGCCCTGATTGGGGATTGAACCTGGAACCTTGGTGCATGGGGAGGACACTCTAACCAACCACCCAGCCAGGACTCAGGCATGACCCTCTTTCATGCTCACGACAAGCTGGAAAGAGTGATGAGCACCTTACGCTATGGTCTGCACTGCGTGCCAGCCAGCCATGCTGGGCTGCTCGGGTCCCCACACTCCCAGGGGTCCTAGCATGTGCTTGTCCCAGATGTTCATGCTCCTCTCTGTGTGGACAGCTCCTTCTCATCCTTCTGGTGACCAGTCTTATTATTCAAAGTAGGGCCCTCCCCTGCTTTCCCCCTTCAGTCCCTTGTTAAGTTCCTTCATGGTGCTCCTTACGGCTCAAAATTATTTTGTCTGTTGACTTGTTTTCTCAAGTCTTCCAGGCTAGACTGCCAGATTCATGAGGACAGGGGACAGTATGTGTCTCACACATGGCACATAAAAGAGTCTGAATATCTGTTTGTTGAATGAATAAATGAGTGAATGAATGAATATCTCTGTAAGATTAAAAGGAAGCCCAGGCTAAGTGAACCTAAGGTTCTTCCCTAAGGTGTGCAGCGAGGAAGTGGTAGAGCCAGGCCTTGGCCCCATGGTGACCTTACTCCTGAGCTGGTTCACTTCCCACAGCATCACGCTGCCTGGGTCCAGGTCCCTCTCCAGAGAGGCTGGCTGCATCTCACGATTCTCCCCGCTGTAAGAGGGAAGGTCTCAGGGTCTCCTGTCATCCTTAGATTTGAGGATTCTAAGCAATGGCTATGTGGCAGTGTAGGGTACTGGTCCCTTGAGTTACCTCGCCTGGGTTCAAATTCCAGGTCTGCCAATTACTAGCTTTGTGACTCTGGGCCTCAGTGTTCCCATCTGTGATATGGGGGTGTCAACAGAACCTACTTCATAAGGCTATTGTGGGGATATAATGGGATAGTACATGAGGAAAGTTAGAACGGCACCTGGCACACAGGAAGTGTTTCCTCTAATCTGAGTTCTAGAAGGAGCAGGGGTGACAGACTGTCCACTTGTGTGTCTGTGACACATCAGAGGCCATACCATGCAGCCCTTTGGGCCCCTGGTATAAATTATTCACCCTGACATCTGAGCCCCCAAGTTCTCCATTTTGGGGATGATGAGAGCAGCTGGTGGATGGGGAAGAGCCTAGTGCAGTGCCTGGGGCATAGTAGGTGTTCAGTAAATGACCGTTGAGCTGCTCCTGAGAGAGCCAGGCCAGATATCCAACTGACTGTTGAAACTCTCCACCTGGGGGTGCCATGGGCTCCTCAAAGGCAACAATAAAAATAGTTACTGAACAGTACTGTGTCAGGCACTGAATTATTTCTACGTGTCATTTTGCATTTGATTGTAAGCTCCATGTAGGTAGAGTCATTTGTAGTCTTTTTCAGGTGCATACTTGGTATTCAATACATATTTGTTGAATGAATGAATGACCTCATTTAATGTTCTTGATAACTTTATAGGACAGATATTATTATCCCCATTTTATAAAAACTAAGGTTAAGAAAGGGTAGGTTAGCCTTTTGAGGTCACAAGTTAGCAATGACCAAGGCCTGTACTTAATTGTTACTCTCTGTTGCTCCCCAAACACTTCTAAGTCTAAAATTGACCTCTTGTTCTCTCCCCGCCTTCCATCACTGCTAAAGAAAAAAAAGAGAGAAAGTGAACAAAGCCGAGCCCTGTGCCCCCTCCTGTTTCCTGCCTCAATGAACAGTCCCATTGCAATAACCTGCTTCCACCTGTCCCTCTCTACTCAGCAGTGAGTGATTTGGAAAAGAATTGCCATCAGGTTGTGTCACTTCCCTTGTTCGCTGATTCTGCATTACCTGGGAATACTATCTAAACTCATTACTGTGACCTACAGGCTCTGTACGACCTGGTAGCTGACCTCCTTTATGACCTCGTTTACAATTCTCCTCTTTGCTAACTTGCTCACTCTTCTCCAGCCACACTTCTGTCCTCAAGTTCTCCAAGGTCATTCCCACCTGAGGGCTTTTACAACTGTAATGACTTTGGTATATGTGGTGGATTAAAGATGACCACAGATTATTTGTCTCTCCTCCCACTCAGAGATGGAGGCTATTTTTCTGCCTCCTTGAGTCTGGGCTGGCATATGATTGCTCTGACCAATAAAAAATGGCACCATGCCGGTTTCAGACCGGCAGACTGGCAGCTTCCGCTTCCTTCCCTTTGGAACTCAGTTGCCATCCTGTCAGGAAGCCCAAGCAGCTTTGTGGAGGTCTATGTGGAGGTTAATTTTCACACCCAGCCAGCAGCCCCAGAAGAGCTCCCAGCTGACAGCTAGATCAACTTGCTAGGCCATATGGGTGAACACTATTAAAGTATATTCCCAGCCCCAGATGGGCTGTCCCAACTGATGCTTCATGAAGCATGGTTCCTGCTGAGTTCTGCCAATATTGCAAAATTGGGAGCAAATAAATGGCGTTGTTTTAAGCCATTAAGTTTTGGGGTGGTTATGGAGCAAAAGTTAAAACCATACAGTTGAAGATGCTCTTCTCCCAGATCTTTACCCGGCTAGCTCTTTATCATTCTAGCCACCTCCTTAGAGAGAGGTTTTCCCTGACCGCTCAGCCCGAGAGGGTCATGTCACCTTTTCTTATTTTCTTTATGTACTTTAAAAAATATATATACTTTATTGATTATGCTATTACAGTTGTCCCATCCCCCCTTTATTCCCCTCTGCACTGCACACCCCCTCTTACCCACATTCCCCCCTTTAGTTCATGTCCATGGGTCATACATATAAGTTCTTTGGCTTTTCCATTTCCCATACTATTCTTACCCTCCCCCTGTCTATTGTCTACCTACCATTTATGCTACTTATTCTCTGTACCTTCCCCCCCATCCTCCCCCTCTCTCACTGATAACCCTCCAGGTGATCTCCATTTCTGTGATTCTGTTCCTGTTTTAGTTGTTTGCTTAGTTTGTTTTTGGTTAGGTTCGGTTGTTAATACCTGTGAGTTTGTTGTCATTTTAGTGTTCACATTTTTGATCTTCTTTTTCTTAGCTAAGTCCCTTTAACATTTCATATAATAAGGGCTAGGTGATGATGAACTCCTTTAACTTGACCTTATCTGGGAAGCACTTTATCTGCCCTTCTATTATAAATGATAGCTTTGCTGGATAGAGCAATCTTGGATGTAGGTCTTTGCCTTTCATGACTTGGAATACTTCTTTTCAGCCCCTTCTTGCTTGTAAAGTTTCTTTTTGAGAAATCAGCTGATAGTCTAATGGGAACTCCTTTGTAGGTAACCTCTCCTTTTCTCTTGCTGCTTTTAAGCTTCTCTCCTTATCTTTAATCTTGGCTAATGTAATTATGATGTGTCTTGGTGTGTTCCTCCTTGGGTCCAACTTCTTTGGGACTGTCTGAGCTTGCTGGACTTCCTGAAAGTCTATTTTCTTTGCCAGATTGGGGAAGTTCTCCTTCATTATTTGTTCAAATAAGTTTTCAATTTCTTGCTCTTCCTCTTCTCCTTCTGGCACCCCTATGATTTGGATGTTGGAACATTTAAAGATGTCCTGGAGTTTTCTAAGCCTCTCCTCATTTTTTTGAATTCTTGTTTCTTCATTCTGTTCTGGTTGAATGTTTCTTTCTTCCTTCTGGTCCACACTGCTGATTTGAGTCCTGGTTTCCTCCCCGTCACTGTTGGTTCCCTGTAGATTTTTCTTTATTTCACATAATGCGCCTTCATTGCTGCCTGGGTCTTTTTTATGCCGTTGAAGTACCCAGCGAGTTCCTGGAGCATCCTCATAACCAGTGTTTTGAACTGTGTATCTGATAGGTTGGCTATCTCTTCGTGGCTTAGTTGTATTTTTTCTGGAGCTTTGAACTGTTCTTTCATTTGGACCTTTTTTTTTTTTTTTTGTCTTGGTGGGCCTGTTATGTAGTAAGGGGTGGAACCTTAGGTGTTCACCAGGGTGGGGCAACCACGTGGCTGTGTTGTCGGGGAGGGGACTGAGAGGGAACAGTGCCCTTTGCTCCTCTCTCTGCTGGCTTTCAGTCACTTCCCCCCACTACCCACAAGCAAAGTGGGCCCTTCTGGTGCAGATTCCTGGGTGAGTGGGCTTGTATATGTTCTGGGACCCTGTGGGTCTCTCTAATGAACTTTCCTGTGAGGCTGGGAGTTTTTCCCACTGCTGTCTCAACCCCCACAGGTGTTTTCAGTCAGAGTTTTGAGGCTTTATATCCCTGAGGTGGAACCCTGGGTTGCACAGTCTGTTTTACTCCCCAGTTGTTCTTCCCAGTTTATCTGCATGGGAATGTGGTACCCAGTCCACCAGCTGCCATCTTACCGTGAGTCCTCTCAGCCCAGCTGCCC
Organism: Anoura caudifer; assembly: GCA_004027475.1. Classification (NCBI taxonomy): domain Eukaryota; kingdom Metazoa; phylum Chordata; class Mammalia; order Chiroptera; family Phyllostomidae; genus Anoura; species Anoura caudifer. The sequence goes on from PVKU01006956.1 coordinate 14,870, forward strand.
ATCTCTGCCACTCCTACTGGTCTGGATGAATGTTTCTTCTTTAACTCTATGGTTGTTGGACTTCCGTACAGTTTGATTTTTCTGTCAGTTCTGGTTGTTTTTTGTTTTTAAATTTTTTGTTGTCCTTGTTTTGCTTGTACAAGGAGGCACAGTGTGTCTACCTACACCTCCATCTTGGCTGGAAGTTCTTCATGTACTTTTAACTATTTGAAATCATCCTATCTCTTTGCTCATTTGTTATGAGAGAGAATTTTGTTTGTCTTTTCAGTGCCCAGAGCAGTGTCTGGCACATAGTAGACCTTCAACAAATCTTTGTTGCATTAATCACCCCCATATCTGTGATGGATTCTGTACTTGTTTCCTATTGTTATTGTGAAAAATTACTCCCAACTCTAGGGCTCAAAACAACAGCTTTATTATATTACAGTTCTAGAGGTCAGAGTCAGAAAGGGTAAGCATCCTGTGTTCTTTCTGGAGGCCGTAGTTCGAGCTTCTGCAGGCTTCCTGCAATCCTTGTCTTCTCGCCTTTCATCACTCAAACCTCTGCTTCCATTATTGCATCTTCTTCTATTTTTTCTCTGACTCTGACCCTCCTGCCTCCCTCTTATGAGGAGCCTTATGGTGACATTGGGCCCACCTGGACAATCCAGGCTACTCTCCTCATCTCAAGACCCTTAACTTAATCATATCTGCCAAGTCTGTGTTGCTTTGTAAGGTAACATTTGCAAATCCCAGGGATTAAAATGTGGACAGCTTTGGGGGATGTTATGCTGTGTACCATTGGTCTGATGCCCATCTGTCCTTTTCAATGATTTATTTTTTCTACTTCCTCTCTCTTCCCCACCCTGATGCCCCAACCCCAGGCTTCACAATATCGAGCGGCTGCCTTGGTGGACAGATCATGGGTTCTCTACCCAAATAGCTCTTGACCATAAGATCTGGGAATGATAAGGGGATTCTAACATTTTTTAGAATATAATATTCTGGTGTTCTGGTACACTGCATTGTTGTTAAGTATTGAAATGCAGGCAATTTTTGTTAGTATACCAATGTTATTTCAGTGTTAAAAAATTCTGAATGGTGGATGTTTGAAGCCTACCCAGAGAGTGATATGCCACATTAAGATTTCCAACTGAACAAAGGTGCACTCATTCAGAAAGCATTCTAAGCACCTCTCAGCCCCCTGTGAGACTGATTTAAGATCTCTTACTGCAGTTTTAATTCCCACACTCTAGATAATAATGAGGATGAGTGGCTGAGCATCTTTCCCCATATTTTGGTTACTTGTATTTTCTTCAGGGCCACTTTGAGTCTCTGATGGAATCTGCCTAGAATCAGAGGAGAGGGATGGGGTGGTTGGGTGCAGAGAATTTTAAAGAAAGTGGGAAGAAGTTTTGCTAAGGGGATTTAGTGGTGAAGATGGGCAAAGGTGCAGGGAGATTCCCCAGACTCAATTCTTAGTTCTCCTCCACTCTTCTCACCAACTTACTTAACAAACTCACATAGTCTGTAATATGTACTGAGCTCTGTTCTAAGCACTTTATAAACCTTAACTAATTTACTCCCCAAACAATGTATTGAAGTAGGTGTAATTATCCCTGCTTCACAGAGAAGGGCATAGAAAGGACAAGTACCTTTGTCAAGGTCACCTAGCCATGGAGGAGCAGACTGAGACTGACATCGTGGTCCATGCGTTTACCCCTGCACAATACTGGATTTTACCCAATGGCCAAATTCCCTCCGATCTCCCTTCCTTTTCCCTCCTGAGCCAGCTGCTTCCTCGTGGGGCCTGTGTTCCTTCTTTCTGATCATTTGTTTTGGCCAGGATGTTCTTCCTCATCCTTCTACCTGAAGAGACTCAAGCCAGAAGGACTGAGGCAGCTCAGTCATGGACCCCTCCCCATCTGGAGAGGAATGGTATTTGAGGACCACATGTGTGGTTCCTTGGTAATCATAGATTGTTTTTAACAAAATATTGGTATGAGTTCGAGTCTTTCAATGTCATATAAACTAATTATTGAGACACCATCATTGATTGTTTTACTCCAGAAGTGCACCACTGGGCCAGGATCAGAGACTAGTTAATCATTAGGCCATGTGAGTAGTAACCCAGAGAACTCATTTATGAAGAGTTTCAGACATCGCTGGAATAAACTGAAGTTTTCGCTCGAGACCGTATATCACTAGCAGGATATGAATGAGTCCTCCTTCTGCTAAGGTAGAGAAGACCCTCTAAAGGAACACTGTACCACATCTTCAACATGCATTCTCTCTTTTCCTCCTAATAGCACTTCTGTGAAGTGTGCACGATCATGGACATTTTACAGATGAGGAAACTGAAGCTCAGAGAGGTTCAGCAAGCTACACAAAGTCACAGCCAGTAAAAGCAGAGCTGGTGTGGCTTGGGATTGCCTGTGTCCAGGGTTAGTGATGCAGTCAGTCACTCTGTGGCCTCCAAGGAGATGGGTGGTAGGGGGGCATTGATGGGGATATGGCCTAGGATACTTTCTCCTCTCCTCTCATCTCATAGCCAGAAAGGGGTAAAAGTGCCCTCAGTGAACTCAGGTCTGTGCCCAATAAAGACCCATCTGTCAAGGAGGTACAGTCTTCGGACTGGGGGAAAAGGGGAAGGGAAGGATGATAAGGCTTCAAGAGAGAGGTGGCATTTGATTGTGAAAGGGCCTATCTCCTTTTATGACTGTGTGCACATGTGTGGGTCCATTGAATAAATATTTCCTGAGCCCCTACTGGGTGCCAGACACCTTGCTGGGCATAGAGTACCGTTAGCGAACAGAGGAGGCGTTGCTTTTCCTGAGCCGCAGTCTAGAGAAGCACCATCCAAGGGAACTTCCTGCGATGATGGAAAGGTTCCTGCTGTGCAGTGGAGTGGCCAGGAGCAACATGTGGCTAATGAGCACTCGAAGTGGGGCTAGTATGGCTGAAGAACTGAACTTTTGGTTTTATTTAATTTTAGTTCATTTAAATTTAAATAGCCACCTGTGGCTACTCTGTTGAACAGGGTAGGCATAGAGAGAAACACAGACAGTAAGCATAAAGAAATTGCTTAAGTGCAATGCAGGAAACAAGATACAAGGGGTTGAGAATAATGAGTATCTTGTTTAGACTGGGTAATCAGGGAAGACCTCTTGGAGGAGGTGACATTTCAATAGAGACCTAGAGGATGTGTGTGGCCAAGAGTCAGGGAAAGACCCTCCCCAGTAGAGAGAGCAGTATATGAAAAGCCCTGAGGGAATTGGCATGCTTGAGACTGTGAAAGGAGGCCAATGCAGCGGGAGTGGCGAGGGGTTGTGCTAGATGAGGTCTGGCATCAGACAGACAGAGGTCTGATCATGTAGACTTGTCGGCTTGGGCAGGGTGTCTGCATTGTATTTGAAGTGCCATGGGAGACACGGAAAGGGAGACACCGAAAGGTCTTTTGCTCCAGGCTGCCACGTGGAGGGTGGATTGTAGGTGGTGTCAGCGGAAGTGTAGCAGTGGTGCGGATGAGAGACAGTCGTATGGAGGGGAATAATGATGGCTTCAGAGGTGACAGAAATGGTGGGTTTTCCAAATGGCCTGGATGTGGAGGGTGAGGAAGACTGAATCTAGGGCAACGCTCAGGTTTTTGGCTGAGCCACGGGGCACATGGTGGTACTGTTTTCTGAGAAGAGAAACTTTAAATAAAGCAGGAGTCCAGGCTGTTGGATGGCCACCCAGATGCTCATTGAAGTGGGCAGGAATGCGGGGTGTTTATCTGATTATGTTGCATCTCTGTGGGCTGCATATATACACACACTCCATGTGGGTGCATGGGCGTGCGTTCATCTTTGTGCACATCTTTGCTTTGGACAAAGTAAATCCATACATTTGGTGTGGGATGAGTGTGTATGCATATGAATGCCTATATTTTGGATGAGTCTGTATGAATGTGCAGACACATTCATGTAGATGTGGGTGGGATCAGTGCGTGTGAGCGTGTGAGTCTGTGTGTGGGAGGAGAATGTCTGTCTCCAATCCAGGGTGAGCCTGGGCCTGCGTTTATCTCTGTGAGATGTGTATAAATAAGGAGGTGTGTGTATGTATCCCTGTGTGTGCAAAGTGAAGATGTGTGCATGTTTGTAGGATGACTACGTGTACAAATCTGTGTCCATGTGTGGTTGTGGCAGGTGTGTATATTTATGCACAAGCATGGGGCTGAATGTAGTTGCACATCTCTTCCTGTATGAGTGTGTGTGCCAGGTCTGTGTGCACATCTATTTGGGGGACTGTGTGCACAGATCTGCATGTGTCTCTTCAGGGGGAGAGTGCAGCACATATGTGCACAGGTATGAAGGAGTGTGTTCCAGGGATGGGTGTGTGTGCTATGTGTGTGCGGTGAATGTGCCTGCCTGTGCCCTTTGGGGCTCACATACCTGCAAGTCACAGAGGCAGCACCTTGCAGAGCGTGTTGTGACATGTTTATAGGTTTCTCAACCTTAATGCATTTTAAATTTCCAACCCAAGGCGATCCCAGTGGACTGCAGAGCCATTTGTTTCTTGCTGTGCTTTAAAAAGAAAAGTTTCTAGAGTAAGATCCCTTTTGCCTCCAGCTCAGCAACCCTACCTGATTCTTCAGGACTCCTGATGGTAAGGAAGACACAGGCAGGAGTTCCAAAGCTGTGGGCGGGGGCTTGAAAGCTAGCTGGGACAAGGGCTCTTTGAGTATGGAGGAGGAGGAGGGGGTAGAGACTGGGGCGGGATAACAGAAATGATGGGGTAGAAAGCACCCAAATCCCCTCCCTATTAGTTCAGGCCTGGACATGGAGGACTGCTGATCCAGTGTCCTTGCAAACCCTTTTTCTCTTCTGTCTTCCTGAGGATTCGCACTTGGCTCTCTGCCTCCCACACCACATATTGTCCCTGGTCAACGTAACCCCTAACTGCGCTGAGGCAATTCCTGGCACCATATATCCCTTCCCAAGTCATTCTGGACACCCCAAGGACACCACATGTGCCTTTGACAACTACAAGTGTCCACCACTTCCCCCCTGCCCCTATTGAAGTCAAAAGGGTCAGCTGTGTCCCCTTGGCTGAAGGGGCCACAGTGCCTGTGTCACTGTGTATGCCGAGGGCCCTGAGGGCCTGCTGCTGACTCCGCAGCTTGCAGGAACCCATGGAGATAGGACAGGAACAGCTCCCCAAACTCCAACATGCATTTAGGGAGGCCTCCTCGTACCAGGTCTTGGGCACAACGCCCAACTGGGGTTGTGCTGGGGCATCAGGTGACACCGCACAGCTGGACTCAGAAGCATCTCTACCCTCATCTTTGGACCAAGCTCTGGGCCTCAGATCACCTTTTCCTTAGGATGAGTTTTTTGTGGAGACTCCTTGCATCCTCATACCATAGCTCCTGGGGGGCCTACCTGCCCTTCTGCAGGCATGCCTGCATCCAAGGACACAGAGAGACTGGACTCTGGCCGGGGACCCTGCATCCTTTGATATCTCCTCTCTGTGATCTCACTCTCTAGGCATTGGGTCTCATTTGAAACAGCTTTGTATCATAAGTTTTTCTAACCTTGAGTGGGGCCTGGGGGCAAGAGCTGTGGCTTGGGTCTGCAGACTCTAGGGGTCTCTTTCTTGACCTTTGGTTGGCCACAGACTTGAAGGACTCCTCACTCCGACCCAAGAGGATAAGCCTCCCATTGGGTCTCTTAACATCCTGTTCGCACCTTGGAGCTTCCTGGGGCTGACCTTGTCGTGCCCTTTGGACTTCTCCCAGTAGGAATTCTGCCTGTAAACCCAGTTGAGTAACGAAGCAGGAAGATCCTTCACAGAGACTCTTCTGGAAACTGAAAACATCTTAAGACCAATTTGGTGACTTTAAAAATGATGGCTTCATTGTTTTGGTAAAAGTGCTGTATCAAATATTGTGGAGAGACTGGGTAGCTTGATGGCTAAGAACATGTGCTCTGGAGCCCAGCTGCCTGGCTTGAGCTCCGGCCTCTGTTGCTTGCTAGTCATGTGACTGAGGAAAAGCTGTTTTACCTCTCGTGCCTCAGTATCCTGGTCTCTAAAATGGGGAGAATGACTCTATCCACCTCATAGGGTTGTTATGAGGATGAAGTGTGTTAACACATGTGAGGGATTTACAACAGTTCACAGCACATAGTAGATATAAGCCTTCTCATCATTATTAACTATTTTAAGAAGTTAGAGGAAAACAAAATTTACACCAAATGCTATCACCCAGGGGACCTTCTTCCAGCCGTCGCTCTTTGGGCTGAAGCACAGATAGTTTTATATAAATGTGGTTTATGATACGTGTAGTTCAAATACTTTCCCCCCACTTAGAAATTTTTCCATCTCAATCTGTATAGATCTACTTTATTCTTTGAAAATTAGCATAAATGAGCTATAATTTATTTGCTTAATCTATCACCCACTTGTGGGCGTGAAGGTTGTTTCCAATTTTTCGCTATTATAAACAATGTCATGTGTACCTGCTTATGCATAAGTCTTCTTGCATTTGGGCTGTTACCTCCTTGGGCTAAATCCTAGAAGTGGGAATGCTGGGTCAACAAATAGGCACATTTTACATCTTGATACGTACAGCCAACCTGCCCTTTGGAAAGGTTGTACTAATTTACATTCTCTGTCAATGACATCTTCTTGTTGAACCTTTTCCGTTGTGTTTCCAAGGCTCCCATCCAATTTACCCTGTGCCCCAGGTGAGGCCACCTGGATGCAGAAGGAAGCTGGGTGAACACATATTTTTTTACAACATTTTTCAATTGTTATTCTATTACAGTTGTCCCAGTTTGAACACACATTTTTTGATTAGTCCATGAGATCATGAGCTGCCAAGAAAGTGTTGTCACTGAGGGCACTTCCTGAGGGTCACTTTTGAGGTGCGTGCTGCCACTGCCGTGGGTCTTCCCGAAGCAGCAAGGGTGAACTGTGAAGCATGAGGAAGCCTGTTGAAAAAGTGACTTTGATGAATGTTAAGCACTGTTCTTTCCAGGCTGCACATTGAAGCAGCCTGGTTGATTTGACCCAACTTTGCATGTGAGCAGAGGCTTCGAGTGGCAGATTGCCCTTTGCAAAGATGGCTGCAGCTCCAGCTCCCATTGCAGAGGCTTCTGTGCGACAGAAAGTACACGCGACAAATGCCCTTGTCGTGCCCCATCAGGAGGTGGAGTCTAATTCTTTCCTCTTGAATCTGGGCAGGCTTGGGACTGGCGGAAGTGATGTCCTCACCAAATTGCTGAACCGTAAATTGGGAGCAAAATAAAATGGTGACTGCTTTATGTCACTAAGTTTTGGGGTAATTGGTTGCATGAGAACTAGAACATTTAGTCGCTGTGTATTGGGGAAGGCAGTTCAGTGAAGTGCAGCTATCTTCAAACTTAAGGTGGCTGAGAATTAACTGGAGCTCTCATCAGTGGTGCAGATTCCTGGGCCCCGTCTCCAGAGTTCTGATTCATTAGACCTGGGGTGGGGTTGGAGAACGTGCATTTTCAGATGAGTAGCCCAGGAAATCCTGACGTAGTTCGTACTGAATCAAACTTTGGCAAACTTTAAGAGCGAGAGGCTTGGATTTGAATTCCCATTCGGTGGCTTCCACCTCTCTGAGCCTTCATTCTTCATCTGTAAAGTGGGGGCAAGAACGGGTCCTACTTTGTGGCAGCATCGAGTGGGTTAGACGAGGGAATGCCTACAGTGTTTATGTATTATTTCGATTATTAAATTAAAATGGATATTTCCTAAAAATTAATTTACTTTAAAATTATATTGATCATCTACGTGGCTGTGAATTAAGGTTGTTAATAACAAAGATACATGCAGGCAATCTAATTTTTATTCCTATTCTTTCCCTCCTATTCTCACCCTTCCCCACAAAAGTAGTCATTTTAATTTATTTTTGGTCTATCTTTCTATCATTTTTGAAAGCTCTACAATGCATTATTATGTTTCTAAACTGTCTTTAGATCAACAGGAGGACCCAAATGTCACTTACTTTCCCAAATTTCATTTTGAGTAATCTTTTTATTGGTGTATGGACTATACAAATATTCAGTGGATAGCTCCGGGAATTGAGCATTTGGAAGCTCTCACAGTGAATGTGGCCATCTAATTACCTCTCAGATTAGGAGAGAGAACGTTGCCAGGTCTCCACAAGCACTGCTCACATGTCATCTGCTTGTGAGATGTTTGGGCATCTTCTTTTGTGAAGTGCCTGTTTAAGTGTTTGGCTCATTTTTCAATTGTGTGGTCTGTTTTTTCACAATTGGTTTGTAGGGCTTCTTTACATATTCTGGAAGTGAGTCTGTTGTTGATGATAAATATTGCAACCATTTTTTACTCTGCGTTTTTTTTTTTTTTTTTTAAATCTCCAAATGGTGTTCCTTGATAAACAGAAGTTCCTAATTTTAAAGCAGTCTGGTTTTACAGTCTTTCCCTATATGATTAGGAATCTTTTTTTCTGTTTAAGAAATCTTTGTACCCCAAAGTTGTGAAGAGATTCTCCTGTGTTTAACTCTTGGAGCTCTATTGTTTTATCTTTAACACGTAGACACCAGGAACTGCTTTCTGAGTGCAGTGAAGAAAGGTTTAAATTACATTTTATTCAAATCGATGTCCTGCAGACCCAGTCTCATTTATTGAAAAGACAAGCCCCTTTCCAGCGCTGCAGGAATCCCATTTTAAAAAATTTGAGTATCAGTCAAAAATCACGGGTTTGATGTGCTAATTTATTTTTCTCCTGTGTTATCTTCTAGGGGGTTTATAGTTTTGCATGTCACATTTAGGTCTGTGATCCAGCTTCAGTTAACTTTTGGGAAGAGGTCTGTGTCTAGATTTATTTATTCTTGTATGTGGATGTCCACTTGTCTCAGCACCATGTGTTGAACTATTTTTTGTGATATACGTTAAAATAAACATACACTTATGAAAATAAGAAATGCTTAATCTGCATTAGACCGCCGAAAATCATCTTGCATTCCATGCTTTAGGAACCCTCACAGCGTGATGTCGAGATCGCAGCAGCGGATAAGAAGGGGCTTTCTGTAGGGTTAAGAGAAAAAAATCCTTAAGACTGTACTTTATAAGAAATTCATATTTGTTTCAGAAACAAGAGAAAATGTAGGAAGGAAGTAAACAAGAACAAGAGAAAATATAAAGAAGGAAGTAAAAGTCATCTATAATCCTCCTACTCAGAGGTAGGCCCTGCACCATTTCGGTGTTTTCTCTTCCAGCCATTTCGCGCTTGCGCTCACACACATGTTCTAGCTTATAAAGAGGGGCTAATGATGACCAGGCTGGGTGGCTCAGTTGGTTGGAGTGTTGTCCCATACACCAAAAATTTGCAGGTTCGATTCCCGGTCAGGGCACATACTTAGGCTGCGGGTTTGATCCCTGGCCAGGGCACGTATGGTGGGGGTGGGGCAACCAGTAGATGTTTCTCTCTTACACTGATGTCTCTCTTGGTCTCTCTCTGTCTCTGCCTCTCTCTTTCTTTCCTGTCCTCTCTCTCTAAAATCGATAAATGTATCCTTGGATGACTATTAAAAATATATATATATAAAGAGATGGTAATGAATGCATATGGTTTTGCACTCTTAATTTTTACTTACTATGTTCTTAACAGATCTTCATGTCAATAAATGACACTTTCACATAATCATTTTAATGGATATTGGTGCATGATACACTAACTGCTCCCCACTTCCTTGAACTCCCTCCTAAACACAGATTCTGCCCGCCACCCCACTTTAAACCCCTGCCTTCCAGACTCACATTTTAATGATACCCACCACTGTGGCTTAAGAACTAAAGCCAAAGGCCTCTATGTTCCCTGTCCCAATTCTACTTTCTTTTCTGCCCCTGAGTAACCATTGTTCTAGGGTTAGCGTTTCTCATTTCCCATGCATGGATATATTCTCATTACTACGTCCAAATGTATCCATCAACAGTGTATAGTATTGTTACTATAGGCCTAAAATCTGTATCTATATAAAATGATATTCTAGTATACACATCCTTTTGTATGTTGCTTTCTTCACTCAGAATGATGCTTTTATCTGTGTTGCTGTAATTTCTGTTTATTCACTTTTAAGTGCTTTGTAGTATTCCTTTATACCACAACTGACTCATCCATTTCCTATTGACAGTAAAAATAAAGGACGATGCCATCTTCTTGTGCAATCTGTAGGAGTTTCTTTAGAGATCATACCCAGAACCAGAAATGCAGGATTGAAGGGTGTATGTCCTCAACTTTACTAGACATTGCCTGCCAAATTGCTCTCTAATATGGTTATATAAATTTACAATTCTATCAGCAATGTATGAAATTTCCTGTTGCTTTACATCTTCACTAACCCTTGATATTGTTACATATGTAATTTCTATCCATCTGATGGCTGTTAAATGGCATCTGTATTAGCCTGGACTCCATTAGGAAATCAGACATCACACAAGATATTTCAAACAGAGGGAATTCAATTCAGGGAATTGGCTACATGGGTGTTGGGATGAGCAGAGGTGACTCAGAGATAGTAACTGCAGGAAGTAGGCAGCAAAAGAAAAATTTTTGGAGGGGTGCTAAAACCTAGGAGCTTGGAGCAGGGGTTCAGGTTGCTCAGACCTCGAAAGAAGGGGTGTCATCTGCTGCTGGGGTATCTTGGAGAGGAGTCTGAGGAGGCTGGAGCCAACCGCCGCTGCTGCTGGGAGTGTGCTGGCAGGAAAGGAGGAAACTGGAACTCAGGCCCCTCTCCTCTCCCCCTGCCTTCCCAGCTTCCTTGAGCACCTCCCTTTGCTGGAACCGAGCAGGAAGCCAGCTGGTCCTGGAGTCTGGGAAGTGGCGTGTGCAGAGTCCTGGCCCCAGCAACGGAGCAGAATGTGGAAGGGTGGATTCAGGCTGAGAGGCATTGGGTAAATAACTTGCATTGCATCTCTGTGTGTATGCTGCAGCTAGGTTCTTTCCCTTTTTATCTGTAGCTTTTTAAAACAGCCCCTCCCCAAACATCCTTGCACATACATTTTCCTTAGAATTAGTTCCTGGAAGCAGAATTAGAGAGTTAAAGAAAATGTCTATTTTTAAGGCTTTTGATTCAGACTGACAAAATCGCTGGAGGAGTAGGTTTTGCAGCAAAGGGAGTCCCTTTCACGGTGTGTTCCTGGAAACCGCATGGTGAACAGCAGCAGGGAGCTGTGTTACCTAGGGATCACTTTCTACCTGAGGGATGAATGGGGTAGTTCTAACTATCCTCCATCAGAGAAACAGGTACGGCCTTAGACTCCCATGCCACTGATTCTGGTTATATTAGTCTCTGAATCCTGTAAAAGAGATATAAATATCCATTACCCAACGGCCGCAGAAAAACCACAGTGAATTATAAGTTGCACCCACACAATTATAGCACACAAAAATATAATTCCACAGTGTCATTCATGCAATTTATCTCCAAATAATATATCCTTACAGCAAATGCTCAGTATTTAGTTAACTGTGGATTTGTTGACTCAGTTGGGTTCACAAGGGCCAGGAGTGTGTGTGGAGAGTATGGGGGCTGGAAAACAGGGGCTGGGGTGGGTAGAGAGGGGGATAAAAGCCTGGGTTTAGGAGGGTGGAGGAAATGAAGGCCAGTTAGTGCACTGGAGGTTCTAAAGGACGGGGACAGAATACGCAATAGAAGAAGGGAAGTGCGGGGGTGAAGGTGGGGCAGTGCTGAAGGAAAACCTTGCCTACGTCAGCACATTTTCTAGCTCTGACTACTCTACCTGGCCCAGATTCTTTGGCCTGTGCTCTGCTCAGCTCTGCTGAGAGCATGAATCCCTAATCAGATGATTGCAATCATGAGACTCCCTACCAACAGGTAATCAAGAGGCCAGAGCCCTTGTCCACTGGCCAGGTATTCATCTTCAAGGGCACTGCCCCTGCCACACTCACCTTGGAGCAGGGCCCTGCAGAAGGAAGCTGGATGTGGCTTTGGCTGGCTGTCATGAGAAATGCAGCATTGTAGTCTGGGCCTTGAGGAAAGGTCCAGGTGACACCTCTAGCTTGACACTTTCTGAAATGTATGCCCACAGCACTTTGGGGAAGGACGCCAAAACCTTCTCCAGCCCTGACTCCTCTCAAATTGCCTCCTGGGCACCTCTAGCTGGGTGTCCCATAGGCACTTTGGCATCCCCCTATCCTCAGAGTGACCTTCCATGGGGACAGGAACTATCTGCTTGGCACACTATGATATATTCAGAGCCCCATGTAGTACGTAGCTCAGATACGCAGGAAATACTGATTTGATGAAAGAATGGCATTCTAAAGCAAAGACCATCACTTTCCACTCGGAAGCAGTCAGTTCCATCTCTGGCTGCCCTGTCTGTCACTGATTTCACTATTATCATCATCCACTTGACCCTCCATCTTCCTCCTCACATTCGATTGGTCAACAAATCCTCTACACTCTACGCCAGCGATACCTGTTGAATCCATTCCCTCCTTGTTACCACAACAGACTGCCTTAGATTAGTCTCTTCCTGCACTTTGTGCCACTCTTCTACTTCCTGATCTAAAACCTGCTGTGGCTCCCAGTTGCCTTCAGCGTAAACCGAAACTTCTTAGTTTGGCCTTCAAGGTCCACCACTGGCCTCCACCATCCTTCTGTCCATACCGTCCATTTCTCCTCTGCCTGCCTCCTGTTTCTGCCAAGCTTGTCTCCTCCTTGTTCATCAAACCTGTTTTGGGTTTACCTGTCTTTGCATCGGGGCTCATATTCTCTGTCTGTACTCTCTTCTCTTCATTGGCCGATTCTGGATTTGATCACATCTCCTACTGAATTGAGAACTAGATTGAACTCACTGTGAGGCTCATTCTATATGTATGTCAGGTGCTTGTCATAGAAGTGAGGCTGTGGTATGCTCACGGATGGTCAAGGTCATACAACTGGTGGTGATACTACTACCACTTGCTGGCTACATGTTTCAGGTACTTTTCTATGTGTTTCACATGCTTTCTTTCCAATACTCCCAATGAACCTGCAACAGATTCAAATGAGGTTGCAGCACTGAAGGATTACACACCAGCTGTGCTCACTGCCAGGCCAGGCTACTGGAGAAGCTGGCTCAGCGGATGGACTGAGCTATCCCTGGGAGAACAGGAGCTCAGAATCTTGCCAGAGGCAAAAGCAAGGAAGCAGAGCGAATGCGGGATGGATTCCTGAACCCTCAGGGTTGGTGAGTTCTTGAGTCGCCCTCTCTCCTGGGAAGTGTGTGGATAGGAGAAGCAGCTCTTGTCCTGTGGAGATAATTTCTCCTCCTCCTCTTGCTTCCCCGGCTGCACCCCTTCCCTCCTCACTATGTGATCTGACATAAGATCAATGTCACACCTAGAGGTTTTGTCCTTGGGGCCCAATGGCCAAATATATCATTTCAGTTTGGGAGTGGGGTGGAGGGAAGCACAGAATGGAGAAGGGAATTATTGTTCTAGACTAGGAAAGAAAAAAGAAAGGAAGGAAAGTCAACATGTATTGAGCTCCTATTGTGTACAGGGCACTACACCAGCTGATTCTATGTAAGCCAACTGTTTGATCTTCCCAACAACCTGTGAAACATGTAACTTGCCTTATTTCACAGATGTGAAAACAAAGGCTCATAGGGGCTAAGGCCTGTATCCATGGTCACTTGAATGTTAGAGCCAGGTCTGTAATCTCAAGAACCCCTGCCGCCTCATGGGTTTCAGGAAGATGAGTGACAGTTGAATGCAATGCATTCGAGGGGCCCCTGCCAGGGCTGGGCAGAGATGCTCAGGTGCAGTGGTTGGGGTCCTAGGATTGCCATAGGGTGCAGTGAGAGAAAAGGGCTCAGCAGAGACCACTCTTTTTTTTCTCTTCAGTAATCAGAATCGTCAACTTTTAGCTGGACATAGCCACCTGGAATAAAGACTTTCTATTTCCCAACCTCCCATGAGACTGGGGGTGGCCACATGCTAAACTGTGTTTGGGTGAGGGGGGAGGGGCAGTCCTCCCTGCATGCTTTCACCACTCTTTGCCTCTTTCTCCTTCCTGGGAGTAGGATGAGGGTGTGGAGGTCAAGCAGTTGTTTTGTGTCCTGAGGCAGCAGGAGTCTGAGCCCTATGACTGTGGAGCCACCAAACTCACTCAGACCTGTAGAGTTCATATCTGCGAGGAACATGAACTTCTGGCTTATCTAAGCCACTGTTTCTTTTTCTGTAAAATAAAAAATAATCTAAACAAGTGGAAAAGCCAAAGGCATGTTCTTCATTTAGGGCTGTGGTATCAAGCCAGCTGCACCTTGGGCCTTCCTAAGACCACCTGAATGAGAGTCGCTGCTGCAGGCTGGGGCTGGACAGTGGTATTGTAAGGTCCCTTGATGATTCTAATGTGCAACTAGTCCTCTAGGGGCATCAGCAATGATGTAGGGAGGGGATGTTCCTAAAAGTTGGAAAAGAACCAGGAGAGTGAGCCGTGAAGCCGAAGGAGGAGAGAATTTGAGTAAAAAGACTGGTGGGCATCAGCAACAAATCCTCCATTGGCTGCTGAGAAGACGTCATTGAATTAGGTGACCAGGGATCATTGGTGAGAGGCAGGAGGACAGGCACTGTCTGAAATGGGCTAGGGGGTGTTGTGTGCTCAGGAGTTATAAGAGGTCTGCCTGTGATGGGAAGAAGAGACACAGGCCATCAGCTTGATGGGGTAGGGAGGTAACACTTGCAATAATGATGAAATTTCCTTGAGTAATGAAAGGACAGGCATGTATTAAGCTCTTTCCAGGAACCACCATCTCAATTCACAGTGACCCTTTCTCTGGACAGGGTCTATTATTTCCACTTTACAGATGGGGGGGGGGTCTGAACTGCAGGGGTAAATGACCAGCTCAGGGCCATGCAGCTGCTAAGTGATGGAAGCTGAACCTGAATGCACATCTGCCAGAAATAAGTGAGGGCCACCCTGGGAAGGCCACTGCCTTTAGCTTGGGGGCAGTCTTGAGCCCATTCATGGCCAGAGGCAAGGGAGAGGGTTTGGGTGCAGGTCCTTGAGGAGGTTTGGGGCTGTGGAAACTGGATTGCAGTGTTACCCTTGGATGGGAGGAAGGATGAGGGTGAGAACATGAGGAGGTGTTGAGAGGAGGAGGGTCGAGCCCTCCTCTGCCCCCTTCATCTTTTCAGGAAGGGAGGCAGGGCCACAGCAGGACCCTGGGGGCAGTATGGACTCACTGAAGTTCAAACTGCTATGCTGTGTCCTTAGTCAGAGGGCAGGGGAGTCAGCCTGTCTCTGACATGGTTTTGGGGCCACGGGGCCTTGAGATGAAACCCATTTCTGGGCTCCGATAGTGCTAAGCCAAACAGAGCTGGTTATTAAATGTCCAAGGACACGGTTTCTGATAGAGATATAGGTGAGCTACCCCTACCTCCCATCCCCAGGACAGCTTGCTAACAGGATCCTGTTGTGGCTGCAAATGAATTTTCCATGATCCCTAAGTCTTTGATTCAGGCAGCCATCTCTGGAGAGGAGCGCTTAGGGAGAGCAGGCAGCCCATCCAGATTTTCTGCAGAGGAGAGCTGGCTGACTGCTGCCTGGACCACCTTTCAAGTCTCCTGGAATTATTAAGTTGACTACCGGGTGCTTAGAATGTCTCAAGTTCAAAGGCTGGCAGGCTGGAACCAGACATCTGAGGGACCTTCAGGCACCTTAGCAGGAGGAATATTAAGACATGGCTGCCCGGCTTATCGGGAGACTGGATAGGGATCAGAGGGAATACATTCTATTCTGTGAATTGCAGGGCACAGGAGTTGTTCTTCTGATGTCAAGCCTGTTGGTGGGTCTGACTTTTGTGCAAGTTTCTGGGCCATGGGGTTTGGATGGGAGGCAGTGAAGTGCGGTGATTTTGGCCTGTGCTCCTGGGAGCCCAAGGGGTTGGTGGGACAAGCAGAAAAGTAAGCAGGGGTGCTGCTCCCCCTGCCCCCGCTTCAACAGGAGGATCTCTGGTTTTAATTGTTTTATAAATTGGCGTCTCCACCAATGTCATGTTTTATTTAAACAAAAAATGTTTTCATGGCTGTAAAAAAATCCTCAATGGGGTATCAAGTTTTGGAGTGAGAAAAACCAGGGTTTGGGTCCTAAATCCGACTCTGTCTAGCTGTGTGACTTAGGCATACACTTGGGCACATCACTGAAGCTTTTTGGGCTTGTTATCTGTAAAATGGGATCGTGAAGTCTTCTGAGTGGGGATGTTTGGAAGACCAAATGAGATCCTGTGTGAGAAGCCCCTGGAAAGGGGTTTTCCATGAAGATGTTTATAATGGAGTAAGTCATTTGTTTTCGGAAGAGTCACTTTCACAGAGAGTAATCATGGCCAAGAACTTGGGAGCCTATTGCGGCAAGTATTGGTGGCCTGTTCTCATTTATCCTTCAGGACAAGCACCTGACAGGGCAGATGGCCCCCTTCCAATTTCAGGTAAAGAAACAAGGCTCAGAGAGAAGTCATGTGACTTGCCCAAAACCTTGCAGCTAATTCACCACAGAATTGGAATTCTAGCAGAGGGAAAGGGTCAGGGGTCAGTGTCTTGGTACCACTGACTCACTTATTCGTTTTTCCTACAAACGATTAATCAGCCCCTAAGTATGTCCCAAGCACATCCTAGATGAGGGACTCTTGTCTTTAGAGGTGTGTGCCAGGAGCCACTTAGCATGACGTTCCAGGTCTGTCCCAGTCCGGCCCTTGCCTTTCTTTCTAGGTCCTGTTCTGCCACCTCCCCTTTGTGCACTGTAACCTGGAATCGACACACCTGACAAAGTCCTTTGAGGTCACAAGCCTTTGAACCTGCTGCTTCTTCTGCCAGAAGCCCTGGCTTCCCCTTTCCACCTGGAAAACTCCTATTCAGTTGTCAAAACGCAATGTCATCTTCTTCGGGAAGTTTTCCTTGCTCACTCCCAACAAATATTATTTTGCATTACTTGTATAATTAAATTTCCTTTGCATTTCTGAGTTCCTGAATGTTTAAATAACTTCCCTAAGTTCACACAGCTAGTTACTGTCTGAGTCAGGATTTGAACTTGGGAGTTTCTGACGCCAAAGCCAATGAACGTAACCGCTGGAACACATGGCCAATAAATGTAGCGGTTCCTTCTCTGGGCTCCCAGAGCACCTGTGCTCTTCACGGAACTCATCACATTTAACTGTGTTCACTTGCTGGTGCAGGGGAAGGACTGCATGGGAGTCATTATAACTTTTTAGCAAAGAATCGACAGTGCAGATGCGCATGCGATGATTACGAAGGTAATTCCTGTGCCTGGTTCTGGCCCAACCTCTCAATTTTCATTGTATCATTTATTACTCAGGACAGTCCATGAGAAAGTGATTATTTTTACTCTTCCCATTTCGCATTCAGGCCAACTGAGGCTTCGAGTCGAAACAACTTGTCCAAGTCCTATGGCTAAAAGGGGCAGAGTTGGAATTCAGACTAAGATCTGGCTTATTTCAGAGCCCACTGTCTTCACTTATTACATTGCTTCACCTGAATGTGTTCTGTAGACCCTGAGCTGGTGCTGTGGGTACAGAGGCAAGTGGCATGGAGCTCCTACCCTTAAGGAGCTCATAGTCAAGTGGGGAAGACAGCCACCTGACATGAACATAGGTATGAGGCAGGCAGCCCAGAGGAAGGACAGAATAATTCATCGGGCAGGGGAAGTGCTAGGGTACAATTTCATAAAAGAGGGGATAGCTGAATAGGGTTTTGAAGGTTAATTAAGAGTTTTCCAGGAGACAAGAAGGTGGAAAGATGTTCTAGTCAGAAAGAGTAGTATATGTGTTATATGTATGTGTGCATGTGTGGGAGGGAGGGAGGAAGGGAGAGAGGGAGAACGAGGGAGAGACTGGGTAGCAGGAAGACTCCGAGTGTTCCGAAGTGTCCCCTGCCTGCCTCCCCTCCCCACGGCAGACTGCTGGAACATGCAGAGTCCAAGCTGCAGACAGCTTGTTGCAGTCACTCTGCTGGAGTGCTCATTTCTGTCCTCACACCTGTCTGCTTAGAAAGAAGCAAGTGGGCTGTGAAGCTCTGTGGGACTCTTCTCAGCGCTGGGGCTGGAGGAGAAATGGTGGGGATGGCTGGTCAGGGCTTCCGAATCCAGCACCTGCTCCCTACTCCTCAGTGGAGTGGATCAGCTCCCAGCTCCCAGCTCCCAGCAGGGGAAGAGGAGGCTGGGGAGCCAGCAGGACCAAGGCCCTTGTAGGTGGTGGAGACGTAGGGTCTCAGGGCAGGTTCTGGAGGTGGAGGGCAGGTCTTCCAGTTGTCTTCTTGGCAGCAAAGGGAGTAACAGAGTCTGGGGTCTGACTGGCTCAGAAGCTGGGGTCTGTCTGTGCCCAGTCTGCTCAGCTCTAGATCCTCACAGAGGCTGCAGGCCTAGCCTGCCAAGTCCAACACCCTAACCAGCCTGGCTCTGAGTGGGGAGCCGAGCCTGGCAGTGGCGGGTGGAGGTACTGTTGTACCTCCCTGAATACTAGATCTGAGAGCAGGGGCACCCCGGGCCCACAAGCTCCATCATTCTCCTCATGGCAGGTGCCCAGGCCCATGGCTGGGTCCTGGCTTTACCTGTTCTTCTCCAGTGGTGTAAGGCCCTGACATCCAGCTTCACCTCTGGGAGTAAGGCCTCCCCCATGGGCTGTTCCTGGCCCCAACTGCAGTCTGGGAAACTGCTTCGCCAGGAAGGCCCCACCCGGCCCCACCCAGCTGTTCTCTACCTGCCTTTGTGTTTGTTCATGTCTAGGTTAGACTTTCAGGTGCCAAAGGATTTGATTCAGTTTGGCCATATCTCCTTGGAACTGTCTAGTAATTTGGAACCCAAGCTGCCCCTGCTTAGCCACCTGCCAAGCAGGGTCCCTCTCCCAGCCCACTTCTCTCTCCTCTTGGTCTCCTGTGTCTGAGAACACGCTGGGGGCAGTGATGGTGCCCTGATGACAGGTGGGACCGTGTCAGTATGTGTGCGCGATCATGGAGGCCATCATGTGTAGTTGTGCTGCAGCCTCACTCTATGTCCACCGGGAATGTGAACACACATGGCCTCTAGCACATAGGCATGTGACTACAGATACATGCTTATCTCTCCAATTCATATGTATGCATGCGTACATACATGTGTGTATCTCGCTATCTAAGTGTGCGTCTGTGTTTGTCCTTGTCTGAGATAGGCGTTTTGCCCATCTGACTGGAAAGGAGACAGGGGTCCAGTCTCCAACTGGGGATGGGCTGGCTTGTGACCAAGGGAGTGGAGGCGGGGGGCCTCAGAGCCTCCTGGAGGCTTTCCACTCAACACTCCGGGTCTTCCCAGCTGCCCCAAGTCCTGTGGCCTCGACTCTGAGAACTTTCAGATTGCCTGGTGCCCCACTGAAGCCCCCATCCCTTTCCCTTGGGAAGTGTGTACCTGCAGAAGGTACAGTAGTCAGTCCTCCTGGACTCCATCTGGTCAATGGTGCCCACCGTCCTGGAGTCCCCCACTGTGGCCCATGTAGGCCCTTCTCCACTGCTAGTGTCCCGGTGCTTTCATCTGAGGTTCCAAGGAGTCCAAGGACAGGGCTCTGGTCTGGCATGGCTGTCCTGAGGCCCGGCTTTACCAGAGAACTCAGAACTGCTTGGGGCCATTCCCAAGGGCCCTGGGCTGTGTGTGTCTGGGTGCCCGTCCAGAGCTTTCCCTCCTCAACAAATCTCAGGATGGGCAGGGGGAGCACTTGTGGGAAAATTACCAATTTAAATCGGAAATGCAAGCAATTTGGACGGAACCCCAGGATGGCAGTTTGAGAGCTCATTCTCTGCCCTGTGGGGGTTTGATTACAACCAACTTGGCTGATAACGTGCAGAGAGGACCAGAGAAATGGTTTCCAAGGAAACTCACATCTTTCTAAGCCCATTCTGGCCCAGGTGGGAGCCAGGGCTGGTCAGGAAATCAGAGGTGGTGCTCAGCACCACTGGGCTCCCTTCCGTGCTCCCTGGGAGCCCCTCCCTGCCCACACTTGCCTGCTCTTACTCCAACTCTATACCCCGAACCTGGTCTGCACTTCCATTTCTGGCCACAACAGTTGCTTCCCTCCTTGTTTCTGTCTGCTCCCTCAGTCTCTGTGTTTATCTCAGCCTTTGTCTGCACAGACTTAAACATTTGGCAAAGTTTGCAAACAGTCCAAAAATAGCTACTAATATCTGCTATTCACATAGCACCAACTATGTTTCTGAAAGATCACCAGGTTCACTTCTATTATTTCCATTTTCACAGCAACCCTGTGATAGAAAGAATACTATGCGTTCATCAAATCCCCTTTCCTCCTCCTGGAACTACATTTCCCAGCATACCTTGCTGGCAGGTAAAGTCCAGTGACTGAGTTTTGGTCAGTGGCATGTGGGTAGAAGTAATATAGGCCACTTTCATGTCTGTCCACTAAAATTATTACACACAGTCTTCTACACACTTGCTCACTTTTTTTCCTAATGGGCTGCTGAATCAGAAAATCCATCCCTAGGGGATGGTGGAGCTAGTGGACTGAATTCCTGCATAATTTTATATGATAGTCCCCTGGCCCCTTCCCTGGATTGGAACATGCTAGCTAAGACACTGTGGTTTTCTGGGGGATGTTAATTAAGTAGTTGCCTGACCTGATAATACAAAGCCTAAAATAGGAGGTATTTGTCTCCCAGAGAGGAAACAAACTCAGAGAAGCTAAGTAACTTGTCAAGGTCATATAGCAAATAAGTGGCATATCGGAAATTTGAGCCCAGGTTACGTCTTTTCCGCTCTACCAAGCTAGCAGGGTGGCTGCCCTGCATGGCAGTTTGCACTGCCTTCGTCTGTCTTCGAGGAGTCACTGGAAGGAAGACACGAAGCCAGGATGGAGAGACAGGTGGGGGGCAGGGTGCGGAGTGGCACATCACAGCAGCCAAGAGAGCAGAGTCTCATGGAAGGTGGTCAGTGTGTCTGGTGAGACCTAGCCAGGGGGAGGAGGAAGAGGGCTGAGGCAAAGACCATTAAAATTAACAACCTTAGTGACAGTTTCAGCTGAGTGATGGGGCAGACGCCAGACTGCAGGGAGTGTGGGAACAAGCTGATGGTCGTGTTGGTGAAGGGAAGGAGACGAATAAAGGGATACTTGTAAGGGGAGGCCAGGCCAAGAGAAGGAACTTTGAGGAGTCAGTGGTTAGGAGGAGATGAAGAATTAAAAAAAGGAATGATGACCCACATAATGCAAAGCATCTGAGTGTCATGATGTCCCCTTTCTGCCTGGCTCTGGTGTGCGTTCCCAGACGTGCTGATGGGCCAGGCCCACAGCAGGTCCGGCAGCATTAATTGGACTGCAAGGCCCTTTCCTGAGTGCGCAAAGCGGTGGCAGCTGCAGCGTGAGCCCGAGGGACTTCCTTCAGGGCTGTTCTACGGGGTTGTCTCAGCTTATCCGTTTTTGCCCCCTCTGTATTAATGTTTTAAAATTTGTTTCTTATCCCTTCCAAGTTGTTCCCCCAGCTTTAGTGAGATATAATTGGCAAATAAAATTGTAATATATTTAAAGCGTACAAAATGATGCACTGCGAGAGGATCCCCGCAATCGAGCTAATTAACGCATTCAACGCTTTTCATATTTACCTTTGTTTTGATGAGAATGCGTAAGATCTGTCTTAGCAAATTTTAATTATACAATACAGTGTTATCAACTATAGTTGCCATGCATACATTAGCTCCTCTGAGCTTATCCGTAAGATTATCCATTTGACTTGGTGATGGTTGGTATTAATGCAGATAAACCTAGATGATAAACTTGAGGAGTGGAAGGGTAGTTGCTTACAGCAACTGGCACAACTTCCTAGAGTCCAGTGCCAATGCTTGCTAAGTGTCCCCAAGTGTCTATTCTAGCCTCCTTGAAACTAGGTGGGGCCATGTGCTCAGCTATTGCCAAAAGGATGTATGTAATTTCCATCCAGATCACATCCACATATGGAAGCTTCTTGTACTGAACATTGCAAAGGGAAATCCTTTTCTGTGGGCTGGAACTTGTGAGTGCCAGAGCTGAGCACTGTGGTCACGTGGACTAAGGCAACCCCTACGGGATGGCCGAGCAACCAGACAGAAGGAAACTGCATCCCTAGAGACCTAGTGGAAAAAACTTTCTACTGCTGTGGACGATCTCTCCCTCTGGATGGTCATATGGGAGAGAAATGAACTTCCATTTTATTGAAGCCACTCTGTTTATGAGGCTGCCCCTTAAGTAACAGTCCCCCTTGGTCCTTATCCATGTCTCTTCCCATAGTGCTCTTCACTACTCAGCGGTTGCCACATCCCTTCCTTCCCATTTCTTCCTTTACTTTTCTTCTCTCCCCACTTCTACGGCCATATGCCTTCAGTCTCCTCCCCACACCCCGAACTTCGCTTCTCTCTGCTCCCTTTTCCTTAGAGCCCTCCCAGTGCTAGCTTTTCCCAGCGTTCCTTCCTCAGCCTTGCCCTTCTCTCCTCTCCACAGTCCATGTGCTTTCCTTGGTCAGCCTTATCTATTTTCTCAGTTGACATCCCATCTGATGATGCCAGATCTGCTACTCCAGCTTGACCTCTTTTCTGAGCTTCAGACTGAAGTGTCCTCTGCCTGAATGGCACCTTTTCTTTAGTGTCTCACAGGTCACCCTGGGGATGCTGCGTGGCACAACGCCAGGGACTCCGCACACTAGTTGCCTCCATTCAACGTATCCATATCAGTTAGGAGGCTTGTGGCTGTGTATAGCGGAAAACCCAACTCAAAGTGGCTTAAGCAAGAAGGAAATGTGTCAACTCACATTGGAGGATAGGGTGAGCTTCTGGATGGCTCGATCCAGTGGTTCAATGAGTTCATCCAGGGTCCAGGTTTTTCAGTCTCTTCATTTTACTTGCCTCTCAGAGTTGCCTTCCTCCCAGACTCCTGGAGCCTGGCAGCAGCCATCAGAACTACTTGTTTCCTTGTTCTTAGTAGGAGCACATTCTTCTCCCAAAACTGTTGAAGAAATATGCTTTCTTATGGTCTAAATGGGTCAACTAATGTCCTTGACATGAATAAAGTCACAGGGGAATGCTATGTGTTCATTGGCTTATACCCATGCTCTGAACCTGTCATTGGCAAGGATTTGGCTTATCATACTTGGGTTTATGGGTTGGGACCCACCTTGGATCTGCAGTGACTTCCTCAGAGATGGCAGAGGGGTTGAATGGTTGTCAAACTGTTAATTACAGTGTCAACATCAAAATCTAACCTTGTATCTACTCATTGTCTTCAACCAAGGGCTCCCTCCTGCATGTTCTGTTTCAGCTAATGGTTCCACCATTAACTCAACTACTTTAACCAGAAACCAAAATCATTCTCATCTTTGTGTTGCCCCCACTCAATGGTTTACTCAATCACCAGCATCCGGGACTTTTATCATTGTGGCCCTGTCTCACATTTACCGCTTCAGCAGGTTTCTAATTTTCTGATTTCCTTTCTCTAGACCCAACACCCTTCAATCTACCTTCACCGCAACTAACAGATGACCTTTCTAAAATGTAAATCTGATCTTTGTGTTGTCACTCCTTTTCCTTAAACACTCCATTGGCATCATATCACTTATAGGACAAAGTCCAACCTCTCCCCAGCTGCTGGGGGCTCAGCAGGATTTAGAGAGCTTTGTCTTGGTTACAAAGAGGCCACAGCTTATACGGACACATAGTAGTGTCAGCCAATATTTGTGGGACTAAGCAGAATGGTGTGCGGTGTGCGTGCATGTGTGAGGGCCTGATGAGACAGTGGGTGATGTGGGCTGTGACCTCCGGTGCAGGGGGCAGCTGACAGGAGGCAGCCTGAAGTTTGATAAGCATCAGAATTTATACTGGTATGGTGCATTGTTCTGCTTGTAATGGTAGTCTGGTGCTTCAAGGACTTGGGTTTGGCCGTCAGGCAGCTGGTATCGGATTTGAACCCTGACATTGCTCTTTGTCAATCTGAGCAGGTTGTTGAACAACCCAGTCTCAGGCCCTTCCTGTGAGACTGAAGGAAACACTGTTACCCACCTCGAAGGTCCATTGTGAGAGTCCAATGAGCCGATACCCATAGAGCTCATAGCACCTGGTGCATGTGTGATAAATGCTGTGGTTATTGTTGTTACCTCATTGCAATCTAATACATGACTGATTTAAAAATGGATTAAAATGTTTTATTGTTATCTACTTACTCTATGAAAAGGTGAGTTAATATTTCATCTGAAATATGAACACAAGTTTTCCCATTGATCATCTTCAATGGGTTACAATGTAAGGGGGGCTTTCTTAAAGCCTGATTTTAGAAACTGTATGTTCCTGCCCTGGCCGGGTGGCTTGGTTGGCTAGAGCACTGACCTGAACCCCCTGGTCGGGGCGTGTACGGGAGGCCACGGATCAGTGCTTCTCTCACACAGATGTTTCTCTCTCTCCCTTCCTCTCTCTCTCAAATCAGTAAACATATCCTCGGGTGAGGATACAAACTTGTATGTTTCTAATTTAAAATCCATAAACATGAAATTAAAATGAAGCATTTAGGGACCCCCTGGAACACTGCTGAGGAGTGCCAGGTTCCGTGGAACATCATTTAAAGACCGTGGCTCTGGCCCTGTGCTGTGCAGTGCAGTGGCCGTTCGTTGCACGTGGCCACCGAGCACCGGAAGTTGGCCAGGCTGAGCTCAGATGTCTCATAAGAGTGAAATACACATGGGACTTCAAAGAGTTTTAGTACAAAAAAAGAAGTAAAATCTCATTAATCAGTTTTTAGATTGATCACATGTTGAAATAATATTTGAGACATGTTGGGATAACTATATTATTAATATCCATTTCACCTGCTTCTTTTCACCTTTTAATGCGTGGCCACTAGGACACTTACCGTTAGATATGTGACTTGCATTGTGTTGGTGCTGAACAGGGCTCGCCTAGACTTTCTTTAGCACCAGCTCCTTCTCCACTCTGGAATTCACCGCCTTTCTTTCCGCCTTGCTCCTTTTAACTCGGTTCACAGATCTCCGGCATCCACTTTTGCTCTGCACATCTTGTGGATGACCTTTGGCCAGAGGGTTGCAAATTTGCTCTGGGAATCTGTGAACTCTGAATTAGAACTTCTTCAGTCCCTTCTGCCACCTCCTGGGGGTGGAGCTGGGGCTCAGGACCTCAGCCAGCTGTCCCTGGAGACTTCATTAGAGTCAGTCCCTGTGTGTAGAACTCAGCAGAGCATTCTGTTGAGCGGGGGCTGTGGGATGGAGGGCAAAGTACACTTTCTGTGTCGCTGGGGGGGATGCTGCTCCCGCGCACCTGATCTGAGATTCCTGCTCCGTGGTGGTGATCGGTACAACAGCTTGCAATGACAACACACAATGGCAAGGACACGGGCCTTGGAGTCAGGGACACTCTGAGTTCAGCTCCCCATTTCTAGCTGTGTGCCACTGGGCTTGTTTCTTGATCTCTTTGTGCTTCAGTTTCCCCTCCTGTGAAATGGGGGTGCTACCAGCCTCTGAGAATGATTGGTAGACTTCAGTGGGCTCACACTGTCAACTGCCTTGCCTGCAGGCTGGTATATGTGTGGTACTCTGTGCACCTTGCTCACTTCTTCTCCCCTCCCCATCTCTATGTTTGATGGAGAGTAAGTATTGGGAAAGAGGAAAAGGCGAGCAGGCAGACTGGAAAGGCTCAGAGCAGAAAGGTCAAGGGCACCAAAGGAAAAGTCCCCTGCTGCCCAGCTTTGTCCAGGGCTAGCTAGCCCCAAGGGAAAAGACAGGGCTGGGGCTGCTTGCAGCTCCAGGTTAATGAAGAACGGGGCCCACTCTGCTGCTGTCACCATTGATTTTTCGTTCCAGGCAGCTTGCAAGCTGCCCCAGGAATCAATGTCGGAAGGTGAAAACAAATCTCTAAAATTAGCCTGGAATATACCGCAGAAAAACCTTTTGCATGACAAATTGCAACGAAGTGAATACCTGAGACAGTATCATGATGGGGAAGGCAGGGGATGGGCACCCGGAGCTCACTGCCTCAGCGTGGTGGGAAGTAGCCCCACTCTGTAGCGACCCCATCTGCTGGGAAATGCATGCAACCCATCAGTACGTAGATGCCCTCACAGCACATTCCAGCACCTGGTGGGTTCTGTTATGTGGCCTTTAAACTAGCAAAAGGAGGGCGCTGCTGAGCTGACTTTGGGTAGGCGAGGAGGAAGGGGCATGCAGCGCACCCTGCTGGTGGTCCTAGAAATCGGTCTGTCTTGCCACAGGGCTTGTGAGTGCCAGGAAACCATTTAGGTTTTTGTCCCTCTCTCTTTGCTGGGCAGAGTTAGATGTGACTGTTTCCACTGGGTTAGGAATTCCAGACATGACAATTTTCTGCTCACTTTTCCGAAGAAGCCGCTGAGCCCCATACACCTTACTATCTGAAGGGAGCACTCTCACAAAAGCCTAGATGCCTGACTGTCTTATTTTGCAGTCTTCCCACATCCCCCGTCACCCCTCTCTGCTCCCACCACCCCACTGACAAACGATAGGAAGAAAGGAAATAAACAATGAATTTCAGGGGAACCATTTTGTGCCAGGAGACACCCTCCTGGGACCCATCTCCCAGACTCTGGTATTGTATTGGAAGAGCTTCAGGAAAGAGTATGTGAAGGGGGAGGACGTTTATCCTGGCTCTTGTGACTCAGAGCTGACAGAAATGAGTTGAAGAACAACCCTGAGGATCTCCCATCCTAAGTCATCTCTGGGATGTTCTAGTACAACTAAATGCCTGAGTGAGAAGGTTCCTGGCCCACTGTTTGCTTGCTGTGGGGCTGGGCAATCATTATGATATGCAGCAGCTGGAAAAACTTGAGTTCAAGGTCCCAAATCTGCCAAAGGAGCTGGTCACCAATTGGGCAAAGACATCAAGCAGTTTTTTGTTTTTGTTTTTTGTAAAGAAGACTCCAAGGAAATAATCAAGAAAGAAAACAAACAAGTATTTGAATACCTATGTTTGTAGCTACCTACACTGTAAATGTAAAATGTTGGAAAGAACCAAATGCATGCCTTCTGGACCTCAGTTAAATGGCCTAGTAGCATGGTGGCATCATGGGATGCTACATGGCACCTCAAGGTGAAGCAACCAACCCGGTGAGATGTTATGGCTGAAATGGGTACAGGGTGATCTGCCCGTTGGATCTGCAGTTGGGTTCAATGAGGGCATGGAAATAGGAAAAGGTGAGTCGTGATGAAAATAATCAGGACTTTATAGACACTGATTACAAGTTCCACTGGACCATAGACTCATAGTTCCAAAGGGCCCTTAGTGGTAATCCACTAATTCATCTGACTAATTAATTAATTCAATAGATACATTTTTGGAGCATGTACTGTAATGCAGGTTGTGCTAAGGACCTAGGGAAATATTGTTGAGCCAACTCAAAGTTCTGACCCTTGTAGCCCTCAAAATTTAGGGCGCAACCCCTTCCACGCTGCTTCTGTCAACCAGGGACAATGTGACACCTGCTGGAACACCTGTCTCAGGGAGACCACCACTTTATGAGGTCAGTGCTACTGCACTGATTGCAGGACATCAGTGGCTGGGATCTGAAATGTGCCTCTCTTGTTCCTCCCACACCAAAGCTGGCTCTGCCTCTGAGTTCACACTGAGCTGGTCTCTTCTTCCTGCAGACAGCCCATGCGTTTTCAAGACAGGAGAGGGTATTTTAAAACCCCAATCCCGGGTTGCTTTCTTTGCTCACACCCAGGGGGAAATGCATGCTCAGAGCTGCTGTCCCTTTTCCCAGGACTGCAGGTGGTCTTGCTCTCCTGACCTGCTCTCTGGGCCCATGGTCATGGGCTTTCCTCCCCAAATGGAGATTTTTTTTGAAGGCACGACAGACCCTTCAGCTGACCTAACATGAGCTGGCACCCAAGGAGTTACAGGCCTTTTAGGTTCTTCAGTTGTTGATGAAGAGCTGTAACCAAGTGCTGTAGAGGCTGGGCAGGGTTGGGGTGTGAGGATGTGACTAATTTTTTGACATCACCCTGTGCTGACTTGCCTAGGTTTCTTCCCCAACCCAATCTCATGTCCTTTAAATTACCCAGATTTGAGAGCTGAACTTTCTTCGCCTATGAGAGAATCTTAATTCTAGTGTCTGTGGTTCTGAAATTCAGTCCCAGTGGCCCTAACATTCAGTCCTCATGGTGCCTTCCCAATTTCTTCCAAGAGGACTAGGGACTTTCAGTCAATTAAAAACCCTGGTGGCCAGCCCTGACATTGAGGATTCCCAGGGTGGGCCTGCTGGTAATGACTCATGCTTGGCAGCAATTACAATATTTTCAGGAAAGTTGTCTGTCTCTTTGCAGTCTCCTTTTCTTGGGTCTGATGTCCGAGCAAATTCTGATGCTTGCTGTTTACTGTGTGACCTTGGGCAAGTTCCTTGGTCTCTCTGAACCTTGTCTATAAAATGGAGAAAACACTGGTAGAACCATTGAGATCACTTCCAGGCTCATTGTAAGCACTCAGAATGTTTATTCTCATCCTCTATCACTAACTGAGTTGTTCTTTGTGAAGAGTGGCACCTGAAACTGGACTTAAGTCCCTAGGTTTGGTTGTGCCAAAGGACAGCAGGACTTCTTTCTGCAACTGTTCAGGTACTTGAATTCTATATGCCTGTTGCATTAGCTTTCTTAAGTCTTCTAAAACTTTACACACTTCCTGAGGCCTTTCCCCATACCCAAGTCACCCCTAATACCTGCCAGCAACTACCAAGTTCACATTTTCATCTGTATATCTTTTCATGGATTTTTAAAATCCCTTTTTAAGAAATAAAAATTGGCTCACACTGCACATGTTGCTTTTTAACCTGTTTTTCGTTTGATAATATTTTGCATGTCATTCGATATATTCTTAGGCCATTATTATTTTTAGTGGGTATATTGTTGTCACTTGAACCATATCAACGGACAATTACTTTGTATCCAGTGTTCTGCCATTATAAATACTGCTGCGATGAACATCCTTGGTTATTCTTTTAGAGTCATAGTCATGTTGACTGTGTTGGCTAAAGCTCCAAGTTTTAACACCTGCTGCTGCTAAGTCCCATTACCGCACCCCCACTCAATCCTGTCCTTGAGTAGTTATTGTTTTGAAGCCAAGTTCAGGACCTGCCATTTATCTCTGTTTTATTTTATCTTATTAGATTCAGCCCATCAGTCAAGCCTGTCTAGAGCCATCTGGATCCTATTGATGTTTTTGCAATCTGTGTATCTTTTTTTAAAAAAAATCAGCTACAAATTTGGTAAACAGGACTTTTATATTTTCAGCTAGGTCATTAATAAAAAATGTTGTACAGGTCAAAGTTGAGGCCAGAGCCCTGTGGCTGGCCACCAAAGACCTTCTTCTGGGTTTCACTCATGGGGTTTGGCAAGTTACAAATTCTCCTAATTGAACCAGCATTCAGCTCACATCCTCATGGAAGTTTATAATAAAGTTCATAAGACAAAGTTGGACCAGATGGTTTTAACAACCGGGCTCAGTCAAGGGGAACCATCCTCAGAAGCAGAAGCTCAGGTTCTGGATGGAGAATTGGGTCCCCATTGTTTCTGTTTTAACTGGGGCACTTGGACACCTGGTCTATTCACCATTTTCTCAGTGACCCAGGCTTCAGTTCCCTGAGTTTACAGTCTCCCCCATCAGTCAGTGATGGCCCCCTGGGGAAATGGCTGACAACACCAGCTGAGCCCAACTAGGAGTGAAATCTGATGCTGAAGGGATCCAGCCTGGGCATCGCATCTCTGGATGTTGCATCAGAGCTTCAGCCCTCATCCCTCAGGCAGCACTGAGTGACGGACACCAGGAATATGGGGAACCACCCATGTTAGGCTTTCACCATCTGGGGGAGCAAGCTGGCGTTGACAGGTGGTTCAGGACCTGGCAGAAAGCACTTATCAGCTGTGTGACTTGCATCCTCTGAGTCTCAGTGTCCTTATCTGTCAAATGGGGATGAATATTACTTATCTTGTTGGGGTAAAGTAGAAATAGCATATAGAGTATGGTGGGGGCAGACTGCTGGCTAATAGGCTAGATTTGGCCAACAAATGTTTTGTTTGGCCTGATAATGTTTTTTAAAAAATTTGAATCTGTTTCCAAAAATCAGATTTCACTTAAAACTCTGGTCCTGACATCTCTTGAAAAATTGGAAGACCTGGTAAAATTAGGCCCACATTCCCAGCTTCCTGTGCGCGGCATTAAAGTGGTCGGCCACCAATGATGACCCCTCTTAGACAGGTATCCTTTTCATTTGCCATGGTTCCCTCCACTCATAACACATATGCCTGGGCACTTGACCCTCTTACCTTACAGGCCAGGGTCCTGGAGGCAGTTGAGTTCATCACCCTTGTGTAATGTGCAAGAGGGAATCCAAGTGCTTAGCCCCCATGGGACCTCTTGCACGTTGGCATAACAATGGTTGTCATGAAGACTGTGTCTGTTGTAGCTCTTGGTTGGCAACCCATAGAGGTCTCTTCATGGACGCTCATGGTGGCCTCAGTTGAGAGACCCACTGGAGACTGCTGGGAGCTGAGTGAGTTTCACAGTGCAGAGAAACAGCAAGCATAGCAACTGTCTCTCAATCACATCCCTCAATCACAGAGGCCATGGGGACCAGTCCAAGGAAAAGGGATGTCTGCAGATAGCACCTACCATAGATGAAGATGTACAGGTAGCAAGAGAAAATGTCACCTGTCATAGAAGTACCTATCCCTGTATTACCTTGTCCTTCGATCTCCTACATTCACATGTTTCCAAGGGTTCCCAGGAGCTTAAGATGTCAGTCACATTTTTTCCCTGTTCTTCTTCCTCCTCTTTAAGTGTATTAGGGGCTCTTGTATGGATTTTCTGAGAAATCAGAATCATCCCCTATGGGCCTCATGGAGCCAAGAATTTGTGGGGAAGAGGGCAGCCCCAGTAGACCATAGATAGTAGGCAGTGAGGAAACCAAAGTTTTTTAACTTTCAACCTAAAAACTTGCTGGAGCTACATAGTAGCCCAGGGTGGCAGGCTCTAGGTAGAGGTGGGTGGAGTTAATCATTGCTTCTCTCTGTCCAGTGACTTGAAAGTGCTGGGCTAGTGAACCAGCTGGCTTCTCTCTGTGAGGTTTTGGTGCAGAGCTGTGGCCTGTTGTACTTGTTGGTACCTAATCACGCTCCATGGCTGTGCACTATAGCAGATTTCAAATCTGCCTTCCATCTTTGCATTCTAGTCCTCACTAGAGACCTTCCTTCTCTGGGGGGTTTGATTTTTTAAAAGATTTTATTATTTATTTTTAGAGAGGAAGGGAAGGAGAAAGAGAGGGAGAAAAATATCAATGTGTGGTTACCTCTCACATGTTCCCTACTGGGGACCTGGCCTGCAACCCAGGCATGTGCCCTGACTGGAAATAGAACTGGCGACCCTTTGGTTAGCAGCCATGTTCAATCCACTGAGCCACACCAGCCAGGGCTCTGGGGGGTTGTTAATGAAGCCCGTTGGGCACAGCAGTTGGAGTCACTGGGATCTGATGTCTGCTTGCTGTGGAACCTTTACCACTTTTTTGAGGACTCCAACTCTACATTTTTCTCTCTTCAGAGGATGAAGATCAATTACACTTAAGCTCCCTATCTCCGTAATTTACCCAACACCTTCTTCTCTCCTGCCTAGGAGTTCAATAGTTCAGGTCAATGTTCAGTGTACACCTACTATGTGCCTCCATGGTGGACTGCTCTGCACAGACAGACGAGGACTTCCTTCTCTCCAAGTATATCACCCCTGCTTCTCCTCCCTCAGTACCCCCTGCACCCTGTGCTCTAGATGGGATTTGGCAAACTATAGCCCAGAATCAAATGCAGCCTGCTACATGTTTTTGTAAATAAAGTTTTATTAGAACACAACCATACTTATTTGTGCATTGTCTATGCTGCTTTTGTACCACTGTGACATTTGAGTAGTTGTAACAGGGACTGTAGGGCATGTAAAACTGAAAATATTTTCTGGTGTCTTTGGCCTTTTACAGGAAAAGTTTTCAGGCTACTGGTTTAGATCATGGGTCTTCCTGCATTTCCCTGCCTCCAGGAACTCCCACTATAAATTATGTCTCTCTCTTCTGTGTCTTTAACCTCTTCATCTCCATGGACTCTTTCTCTCTGGTCTAGGTAGCTTGCCTGTGTCCTATAAAACCTCCTACTCTCTGCTCCTTGAGGCTTTGTGAAGGAGCTGTCTATTCACACTGTCTCCACTGCCTCCCTCTGTTGACACCCAAGGGGGTGGGCTGCCTGTGTTTCCAGTCACTCATGACCATTCTCTGGATAGAGCCTGGGATCCATGGGAGGGGCTTGCTGAGATCCCTTCCTCCCTGCAAGATTCCCAGCCACCTCCACTCCTTTTGCTTCTGGTCCTGCTATGATCACCTAGGATGTGGGGAGCTGGGGAGGAAGTAGGATCATTAAGAGGGAAGAACACAGGCTGGGGCATAAGTGCTGGGGGTCCTGTCACATGCTAGATTGTGACCTTGGGTTGGTTCCCTTACCTTCACCTCATCAACCCTCTCTGTTTTCTCATCTCCACAGCCAGGATGAGATGACCTGCCATTGGGTCACTCTGACAATGAAAGTGCTCAGCGCTTTCTTCCAAAAAGTCTTTCTTCCCACCAACTTCTTTAGTCCCACTGTGGGAGTCCACTCCCGGGTCTGCAGGAGGATGACAGCGGCCAGGTGCTACTGAGCAGAATGCTGCAGACGCTCAGAGGCAGAGGAGGCCCCTGGCTTAGGTCAATTATTGACTCTGGATCCAAGCACCACCCCCCTCCCACTGCCCCATGCCCTTCCTAAGCTTGTCCTTTCTCCTCCAATGCACAGGCTGGGGGCTTTGAGTGAATGTGCCCAGTGAATAGAGGGCTGCAGAAGGCTGATGGACTTCCCGAGGCACAGGTGCTGTGGCCTGGCAGAGGGCACCAGGCTGGTTGCTATGGAGAGAGAAATGTTATGCAGTTAACTTGTTTGACTGGAGGCCTTGAGAAATACCCATGTCTCTCCAGGGCCTTAGAGCCATCCATCACTCCAGAAAGGTTCCTTTCATGATGAGGGTTATCTATTTGGCTAATAAAACCGTGATCACACTCCCTTATGTACAGACAGCCCTTCCCTTTTTACACATTTTAGGGAGCTCTCTTCAGTTTATAAGGAGCCTGAAGCTTCACTCTTCTCCGCTCTAACTCTGCCACTGAGACAGGCACTTTGGGCACGTACTGTGTGCTGGATGCAGAAGGGCAAGAGATGAGCCAGCACAGCCCTTGCTTCATAGGAGCTCCTTATTTCCTGCAAGATGAGCACGACCTCTGCCATCGCCAGCTGAGGATGTGAAGGAGCAGGTTTCTGAGAGGGGAAGGAGGTGGTCTTGGATAGGAGGAGGAACACCCCCATCTGGGATGGGAAGGGAGGAGACAAAGAAGGATGAACTAGCAACAATTATGCATCTGCTCTGACCCAGGTGCTGCTCCAGGCATTTGGCACACATTGATTCATTTATCACAGCAGAATTCTTTGGTTGCAAGTGACAGAATCATAGTGCGCACTTGCTTAGACAATGAGATTATTGGCACAGGTGTCTAACTTAGAGGAAGGGCTGTGTTGACAGGGCCTTTGGAGTCTGTTTCAGGCCGTCTGGGAAAACACCAGCTGCTCCCAGTCCCACCATTTTGTCTCAGGAAATTTTACTCTTTTCCTGGTTGTGATTTGAGATATCCCAGGGAAGGAATCTGATTGGTTCAAACCAAGTCATGTGCCCACCCCCTGACAATCACTGGCCAAGGGAAAGGTCATATCAGAAGGTGGCTGGCAGCTCCCATTTCACCAAATATTAGAACTGGAATGTGAATGTGAGCTTTATCATTTCTCAGAGTGGTGGTGGTGGTAGTGTAGGTAGCAAAGAAATGGCCCTAGATAGCCATCTTAGATCTTTTCTGTTACTCATTTAACACAATTTGATGAACACTAGCTATGTGCCAGGCATTTTTTTTTTTTTTTTACCTCTACATGTTGCTATGACTGAGACACAGTCCCTGCTCTCTTGGAGCTTACAGTTTTGTGAGGGAGACAGGCAATAAACAAAGAAATGTAATTTTAGGGAGTGTTAAATGATAAGTGAAAACAAAAAAAAAGTGAAGTAGAGCAAAGAGATTAGAAAAGATGAGGGGAAGTGCTAGTTTATAGGGGGTAGTCAGGGGTGGTCCTTCTGGGGAGAATTGCCCATGGGGCAAAGAGTCGCATCAAGACCTTGCAGCAGGAATAGCATGTGCAAACACCCTAGGGTAGGCATGAACTTGATGTGTTCTAGGAACAGCCAAAAGGCAACAATGGTGGAGCAGCCCAGCCAGGAAGAGGGGGGCAGCAAATGAAGTCAGAGTAGATAGGGTCAGGTCACACAGGGCCCTCTTGGCTGGCCATGGTTAAGAGTTTGTATTTTATTCCAAGGGTAATAGGATACCATCTTGAAGCAATGACTTTTCTCTCACAGATAAAGAAACTGAGTCTCAGGAAGGTGAAGTGAATTTTCCCAAGAAGAAATGTCTTACACGGTGGGCAGTTTGCCTGGAGCCAAACCTTATTTTTCTTTTTCCACGCCACATGCCTTCCTCTAGTTAGCTTTGGGGAAATTAGGAGGGGACAAGGAAAGAAACTGACCTCTCCTCTCTCCATGAGGTAGGACAGATGGTCTTCTGAAAGTAAGGGGCAGGGGTTGGTTCACACTGCTGACAGAGGATGGGAAGGGTTAGCACAACCACTGAGCAGAACACAACATGCACTTGACCGGGAGTGAACAGGAGGATTGCAGGGCAGCGGAGAGCTCAGCAGAAGGTGGAGGCTGTGAATTTGCAATGTAGTGGATCAGCACAGCTATTTGATTTCCTCCAGCAGGTACTTGGCAGACAGCTGGCCTGGGATGGGAGCAGCGGGGAAGGAAGGATCTGTGAACAAAAAGTGGGGATTGGTACGTCAGAGTCAGGGGCACTAGAAGGTGTTGGTGAGGATACGGTTGAAATGACATGTATATGGCAATCATGTATCTTGTTTTTCCTAGGGCTGATCCAATATAATGCTATTTTTCATTTGCAACAAAGGTGGTTACTTAAACTATTAATTTATTGAGATTTATGTGTTATACATTTGTAGGATCTTGCATACAGAAAACATCACTGTTTTGGGTCCTCCCCAAATTTGTATGTTGAAGCCCTAGCTCCTAGTGCCGCAGAACATGACTGAATTTAGAGACAGGGACTTCAAAGAGGTCATTACGCTGAGCCCTCATCCAACCTGAGTGGTAAGAGAAGAAGTTGGACACAAAGGAGAGACAGCAGGGGTGTTTATGCACAGAGGGATGACGTGAGAGGAGGCAGCAAGAGGTGACCATCTGCAAGCAAAAGAGAGAGGCCTCAGAAGAAACCAACCCTGTCCAACCTTGATCTTGGACTTGTAGCCTCCAGAACTGTGGGAAAATAAATTTCTGTTATTTAAGCAGCCCAGCCTGAGGTATGTTGTTTATTTTGTTATGGCAGCCTGAGCAGACTAATGCACTCATAAATCAGAAAGTTGTCTTTTTGGTTAGATCATAACCTAACTTGGTTTATAGGGCCCCATTTGATTTCACCCACACCTATGTTTACATCATTACCTCTCTTCCTTTCCTGATAATTCTCACTCTCAGTATTTCAGGCACTCTGGCCTTAAACTTCCTCCTTTTCCCAGGGTCTTTGCACATTCTGTTTTCTCTGCTTGGAAGATTTCCCCTCCAGATAACTCCTTATTCCTCAGATTTCAGCTCAGATGTACCTTGGCTGGGAAAGTTTTCTGTGAGCTTCACACCCCCACTCACGGCCCCACCCTCTAACTAGATTAGTCCTCCTTTGATATGTTGTCTTAGGTAGGTTCCTTGGAGAGCGGATCCTGAGACAGAGGATTTTGTGCAGGAAGTTTATTGGGGAGCACCTATAGGAGTAACACCCTTGAAGGGGTGGTGAAGGGAGGAGGAATGGGCAGGTGGACAAATTGAGCTTTGATTCCAACAGAACAAGGCCAAAATCTGTTCCAGGAGTAGTGTGGAGCTGGGATGGTCCTTTAGCATTTCCACCTAGAGGCTATAGGCCTGGAAGAACAAGATGTTGGAGGTGGTGTCCCCAGGGAGGGAGGTGACCTTCGTCAAGGTGGATCTTAAAGGCTGAGGGCAACTCCTGGGGAAGACTCAAGCGAGAGCTGCCTGCATCCAACAGTCCTGGCAGTTGGGGAGCTAGGAGCCTCAGTTCTGAAGGGAGGTCTGGGGGGCACACCACAGCATCTGCTGCGTCTATTCTTACCTTCTCTTCGTAGCACTTGGCAGTTGCAAGTTTTGATATTTGTGTGCTCATTTGACTAATTTTGCCTTCCCCACTAACTCTAGAGCAGAGGGCAGTTCCTTGCCAATACCAGTGACACTCCACTGGGCATAGAGGAAAGGAGTATGATGGATGCATACATGGGGGAGGATAGTTACACCAGAGCAGAGACAAGCATGGGTGTCAGGAAAATGCAGAAGGAAATGCTTGTGTGACCAGGAAGACTTGACATTGGTTATTATTCTAGGAAAAAAAGGAACAGAGTGAGAAGGGAATGGTAGTTCATTAGTGACTTGCTACATGCCAGACACTTTGCTCTTTCCTTCTTATAGGAACCCTGGGACTCAGGATTGTCACAGCTTGAAAAAGGCTGATGAGAGGTCGGATGTCTCTAAGAGAAGGCTGAGTGGTTGGTTGCTCCGAGACCTCTGAGGCTGATATCGACTTTGTGAATTTATCGCAGAATAAATATAGCCAGTTCCTGGCTCCTTGGGCTCCCCTTATCTCTGCTCCAGGCTAGGCATGCTCTCTCTGTTTGCACTGTCTTGCCAACTCATTTAGTTAATTAGGTTTCTGCTTACTCAATTACCATCACCTTTCACTCTTGTATCCCTGTGACCATACCATGATGGGCATTTGGGGTCTTCCCAAATTCTTCAGTCACCATCTCTTCAGGCCATGTTTTCAGGCCATCTCTTGGTTCATGCCAGTAGATGGCATAGCTCATCCTTCTGCATGGATTTTACTAACCTAATACAGAAGGCATCCTCATTTCCAGGTTTGAGGCCCATTCCCATGTGCTGTTGACAGGTCTTATTACTGCTTTGCTAAAGCTCAGAGAGGTTAAGTCACTGGCCCAAGTCATCAGTCAGTAGAGCCGAGATTTGATGCCAGGTCTTCTGGCTCCCAAAGCAGGGAATGGAGGGGTGGATAAAGGGCAGGTGGGCCACAGGTCAGAGTTGTACAACATCAGGTTCCATGGGGAGTTCTGGGGAGAGAATGTTTTATGGGCTTGTTTACAGGGTCTCCCAGGATTTGGTGGGAACAACTGCAGCCAGTTCAGCCAACAGCCACTGGGTACTTTGAGCCATCCACATGTTCTACCAGAGCTGAGCCTCTGCTCCAGGGGTCTCTCAGAACAGAGCCTACTGTGGTGGCTCCAGCAGGGAGGTGACTAGCACTACTACCCGTGGTTGGGTAGGTTGAGGCTGTTGTGGGGTGAGAGGGGCTGAGCTTCCCAATCACTAATCTTTTCACCCTCATTTGGGGCTGCTGTAGTACGCAGGATGGAACACTTTCTCCCTATCATGGGTGCAGGGTACAGTTTTGTAATTTCTCTGCCTGGAGGGGAAGCCTTTTCCTAATTTGTCAAGTCTCCCTATATACTTACTAGGAGGTCTCCAGCTGTGACTGTTTTGCTCCTCTGTATATGCCAGCTCACTTTCTGAGGTATGAGCCAACCTTCAGGTACTTGACCATGCCCCTGCAGGGGTCAGCAGAGGCTACCTGCGCATCTCTGTTGACTCCGAGTGTGCAGCAGCAGAGCCTAGAAGTCAGATGAGAAGGCTGTGTCCATCAGGGCATGAGCTCTGCAGACTCTGCTTGTACCCCCAGCTTTCTGCAAAGCCCTCTAGGCAGCCAGCACAAGGTCAAACACTTTTGTGCAGTGAGTCCCTGCAGGGGGATTTGTTCCGGGAAGGGAATTACATTTCAATTTGATTTAATTCAATGAGAATGACACCAAATTGATCAGCTGGTAAAATGCCATTTGATGGGCAGATCTGCTCTTTTCAAGTTAATAGGAACCACCAGAAAAATTAGTCTTGCTTTTTCAGACAGAACTGAAAGTTTTACCCATTTCCTTTGCCTTTTAAAAAGGGTTCAAATTCCCTTGAAGGTGGAGAGCATTTTTCTGATAGCTCTGTTGACCTGGGCAAAGCAATTAACCACCAGGCAACCAGGGAACACAATACAAACTCTGTATCAGTATACATATTTTAAATTAACCACCTGTATCAGACTTTTGTATGATCTTGAGAGATTTCTCAGATTCTTTGGGCCTCGGTTCTGCCATCTGTAAACTGGGTGTGTAGTATCCCTTGGTCCAGCTCTGGGTGACTCTCTTTGGTGTACTGATATGAATAATAACCACGGCCCCAGTGTTGCCACTGCCATTGTCCCAACAATCACAATCAGTACCGTTACTTCTGAGCAGTTACTCTGTCCTAGACACTATTAAAATTTCATATGTATTTTATCACATAATCCTTGTCTTAATTTGTGGGGAAGAAGAAGCTTTCTTCTATTTTCAAGGTTCTTTCAGGTTCATCTAATAATCAGACAGATATGAGACAGATTAAGTAAAATAACCAAGTTTAATTACATACATATGTATGGGAACCCCACATGCATGAGAGAGTCAAAGACAGAAAATAAAAATGAAGTCTATATGACCTGCTGAGCTAAGGGTGCAGTAAGGTGCCTTAGGGCCTTCAAAGGGTCATTGCAGAATGATAAGAAGAGCAGATATTCAGTAATTAGAAGTGTGCCCTGCCCTCTAGATAGGTCGAAATGATTATCTCTGATAATCTCTTAATATGGGCAAGGCCTCTAATTCAAATTCCTTTAGGTAGTAAGGGGAGGGAGGGCTGAAGTTTCTCTTGAGCCCACAGGGTCTTGGTTGCCTTTAACTCAAAATGATTCACATACCAGAAGCACAGCTTGGGCTGACATGTTCTGAATCCCTACAAATTCTACCACCTACTTACAGTCATTCTCCTATTGTGCTTGTTCTAAAAATGTGTATTTGTTGTGATGCCATAGATGTGTTAGGGAACCGTTTGAGCTGAACATTAACTTTCCATTTGCTTGTGTGTAATTTCCTGTTGGAGAAACACTAGGTGAACCCCGTGCTGCACCCAGTTGAACCAAGCTCTGTAGGAATAAACAGGACACATCTAAAGCACACGCCTCAAACATCTGCTGCCTCCTCTGTTTACCACATGTTATGTGTGTCATGAGGCACACATCATGTCTGATGACCTTCCTGCCACTACTTCACAGTAACTCAGAAGCTATAATCCTCGTGATGCTCGCTTCCATAAGCAAACTAAAGGTATTTTTTCAAGGTACAGTGTTATGCTTTTTGTAGTTTTATGTATATTTTAATCACTTACCATGCGTAAAACTATGCTACTGTTTTCATTAGTTTTTTTTTTTTTTTTTTTAATGTGCCACCGATGAAGTCTTTGAGTGTTGTGATCTAACTTCATTGTTCTATTGGCCCCGTGGCTTTTGTGGAGTGATTTATTTTTAATTACAAAGTTTGTGATAAGATACACATAACATACAATTTGTCATCTTAAGCATGTGGAAGTACTATATAGTTCACTGGTACTAAGTGAAACCAGGAAAGCTGGCATTCCTGCTACCTGTCACCACCAGAACCCATAAGCAGAGTCAGGGACTGAATCTTTATGAGCACTTTGTTCGGATGGCCGGCGATCTGAGAAGATGGCGGGTTATGTACCCTAGCAAACCATCTTCAGTTCCATGGTAAACCGACCTTTATTGTAAGGAGAAGAAAAGTGTAGGTAAGGGGTTTGGAATTCAGGGAAAAAGTTAATCTGATAGAAGCTGCAGCATTCTTTCCTCTGGGGCCTGGGCTGTGGTCTTCATCTACTATGTGCTCACTCGGAGTGCAGTGGCTCAGACATCACCTTGATTGCTTGCCGTCCTCCTAAGGCAAAAAGGTGGAACTTCATATGGTCTCTTGGAGTCAAGGTGGGTCATACCTTCAGTCCTGGAACAATAGCTTTTACCTATATTGATTACTAAGCTTCTTAACTATTACCTAAACTAAAATGTTCCAACCCTTGAATCCCCCATCATAAGCACATTCACATTGTTGTGCCACGCTCGCCACCGTCCATGCACAGAACACTTTTCATCTTATAGAACTGAAACTCTGAACCCATTAAACACCAATTCCCCACCCCCCTCCAGCTCCTGGAAGCCACCATTCTAATTTCTGTTTCTATGAATGGAAGCTACGGCATTGCAGCAAATCTGCATTTTCAAAATAAGCACAATAGAAGAATGCCTGTACGTAGGTGATGGAATTTATAGGGGTTCAGAACATGTCAGTCCAAAATATGCCTCTGGCATGTGAGTTGTTTTGAGTTAAAGGCAACCAAGACCCTGTGGGCTCAAGAGAAACTTCTGCCCTCCATCCCCTTACTACTTAGAAGGTAGTTCCATATTGATGGGGCACTCAGACATTGGAAAAACTTTAGTTTCAGGTAATAGCTAATAAGGTTGGTAATCAATGCACATAAAAGCTATTGTTCTAGGAACGGAAGGTGTGACCCACCCTGACTCCAGGAGACCATACGCAGTTCCACCTTTGGGCCTCAGGAGGAGGGCAAGCAATTCAAGATTGTATGAGAGCCATTGTGCTCCGGGTGAGACATCCACTGCCCACAGCCCCAGAGGGAAGAATGCTGCAGCTTTTATCAGATTGCCTTTTTCCCTGAATTCCAACCCCCTTACCTATACTCTTCTTCTCCTTATGAAAAGGGCCATTTTAAAATGGAATTTAAGATGGTCTGTTAGGGTACAAACCCGCCATCTTCTCGGATTGCTGGCCACCTGAATAAAGCGCCCATTAAGATCGAATCCCTATCTCTGCTTATTGGGCCTGGTAGGTGACAGGCAGCCCGGACGCTGGCTTTTCTGGTTTCATTACGAGTGGAATCATATAGTGTTTGTCCTTTTGTGACTGTCTTGTTTCATTTAGCATAACGTGTTCAAGTTTTAGCCATGTTGTAGTATGTGTTAGAATTTCCTTCTTTTTAATTTTAATTTATTATTTTTTAAAGTTATATCTTTTTAAAAGATTTTATTTATTTATTTTTAGAGAGAGGGGAAGGGAAGGAGAAAGAGAGGGAAACCTCAGTGTGTGTTTGCCTCTCACATGCCCCCTACTGGGGACCTGGCCCGCAACCCAGGTATGTGCCCTGACTGGGAATTGAAGTGGCGACCCTTTGGTTCACAGGCCAGCATTCAATCCACTGAGCCACACCAGCCAGGGCTATTTATTATTTTTAATAGTTTATTTTTATTGCATTTTTCCCATTACCATTTATCCCCATTAAACCCTCTTCCACCTCCACCCACCACCCTCCCCTACTTCTTTAAAGCTGAATGATATTCCATTGTATGTATAGACCACATTTTGTTTACCCATAGTCTATAGTGTTTTCCAACACCACAACCAATTCTCTAGACATCAGCCGGATGTCCAAAAGCTTAGTTCATTTCCGACATTAACTACTCAGAGTTAGCTCAGACCTACTGTTTAAGGGCTCAGTCCCCCCAGCAAGTCCCCCCAGCAAGTCCCCCCAGCAAGCCCCGGCTTCGGATGTCAGTCACCAGTCCCTGGATTCTCATACTTCTGACTGACTGGCTATAAATGGGAAGTTCCCATGACCTTCTCTTAAGGTTTGCTAGACTGGCTCACAGAACTCCAGGAGGAAGAGCCAACTGGAAGAAATGCATAGGGCAAATTATGGGGGGTGGGGTGGGGTGGGGAGAGGGCCTGGGGCTTCCCTGCCTTCTCCAGGCACGTCACTCTCCCAGCACCTCCATGTGCTAACCAGCCCAGAAGCTCATCAATTCTCGTTCAAGAATATTTACAGAGCTTAATCTTCAGGTCCCCGCCCACCCCTGGAGTTTGGGAGCAGGGCTGAAAGCTCCAACCCTCTAATTGCTTGTTCCTTCTGGTGATGGGTCCCACCACAAAGGCAGTCCTGGGGGCTCCATTCCGAATCACCTCATTAGCATGAGGTATGATTGAAGGTGGATGCTTAGAAATAACAAAAGACTCTCCTATAACTTGGGACATTCTAAGGGTTTTGGGAACTCTGTGCCAGAAACCAGGACCAAAAATATTTTTCTATTATACTAACCCATAGTGGTGGTGGTTTTTAGGCATGCAGTTGCATTATAGTAGAACTGACTATCCTGTTATTTCTCCATTTAGCACGGGAGGAAACTGAGGTACAGAGAGTTTAGGTGGCTTCCCCAACAGGTGTCCCAGCTAATAAATGGGAGAGCCAGGATTCAAACCCAGGCCTTGCTGATTCCACAACTCTGTGCCTCAACACTGTTACCCTGCTTCCTTTTTTTCATGTACTACCACCAATCCAGATGACAATGACTGCAAGTCATTTGGTTATTAATTTCCTGTTGTTAACAGAAGCTGTAGTGGCTGAAATCTCTGTTGCACCATCTGGAATTTTTAATAAAAACCTGGGGAATTTCCAGGGGGTTTCTGTGCATTGCATGTGTGTAATAGCAAGGGGGAAGATCACTACTTAAAAGCAGAAATACCTACAGCCTCTGACACTCCAGGTTGGGGGTGAGAAGGGTGCCCGACAGAAACAAGGCTGCTCTTGTTTTTGAAGACACTGTAACTAGGTTTTTTTATTATTCAAGGGAGGCTCACTCCCTACCCCTACCTCACATGGTCTGGAGGGAGGGAGCTCAATCTGGAACAAAACTGCTTTACAAACAAACAAGGAGGAATCAGACAACTGTTCATTGGCAGCTTGTGAGGAAGGGAATTTTCAGGGTCTTGCAAGACTTAGGGAAAAGAGGAGATGAAAGGACACTCTTGGTAGAGAAATGAAGTGTCTCCAAAGAAGGCAGCCAGCTTCGGCCCCAGAAGAATGATGACTAATGACAAATTCAGTGTTGGGCTGGTTGAGGAACTCTGAGATGGCCATTCAACTTTCACCATTTCCAGCTGGGTGCAATTTTGTAACTTTCCTCACCCTCAGTGAAGCCAGCTACTTGCAGCAGGCTAGTGATGCTTAGGGCATGAAGGTGGGGGGACTGAGTTCCTGAGGATGGTAGGGTATAGGACTGTAGGGGTGGGAAGTACAAGGTGGGAGGGGCTTAAGAACTGGCTTGAGAGCAAGAAGTGACCAGGAGAGTGGAAGCACCCCTGAAAATAGTAGGAATTATTGGGGAGAAACCCATTCTGCCCCCGGATAGGGAGGATGGAGGCTGAGTTTATTTTTGTGGGTCATAGAGGAAAGAATGTTCTAGAAGATACCAGGTATTACCTTCTGGAGTCTGCCCTTCCTGGGCTGTGTACACCACTTTGCACCTTAAGGGTGTGTACTTCATAGTCATAAATATTGTCAGGCCCACTATGAGTATATTTTGCATAACTCCAGGATGCCCTTTGCCCAGGTCAATGCCCTTCTCAAAGTTGTTCTCTTAGATTTGGAAAGTTAGTATGATTACTTTACCAAAGATGGTGGTAAAGCAGTGTGAGGAGGGGACCACTTTGTCTGTGTGTCCCAAGTCCTCATGGGGGGGCTCGTGGCAGGTATATACAGCTGCTCTTTTTTCTTAATATGTATCCTGTCCTCCATACATACTGCCTCTTTAAATCACCAACATAATGCTATAAGATTACCTGTGTCCAGTTTTTACAGAGGAGGAAGGAGAGGCTGAGCAAGGTTCAAGGTCACACAGCCAGGAAGTGGCAGGGTGGGAATGTGAACCGGGATTCATCTGT
This sequence comes from Anoura caudifer, assembly GCA_004027475.1. Lineage (NCBI taxonomy): Eukaryota > Metazoa > Chordata > Mammalia > Chiroptera > Phyllostomidae > Anoura > Anoura caudifer. The sequence continues at coordinate 58,830 of PVKU01006956.1, forward strand.
CTCTCAAACTTGTGCTTGGCCTGTGAGCACAGTGGCTTCTACCTTTGTCCTTGAAGAAAACTCATGGCTTCTTAGCTCCATCCTTCTGTGCATGGAATTTCCCTCTGCAAGGCCAGTGATCTTACACACGGTGATGCATCAGGGTCACCTGGAGGGAGGTTGGTTAAAGCAGGTGGCTGGGCCCCACCCCCAGAGTTTCCCAGTGAAGTGTGAGAATTTGCATTTCTAACAAGTTGACCCGAGGGTGACCTGAGTAGCTGAGTGGCTGTTCTAAGGACTACAGTGAGAAGCACTGTTCTAGGCTGATCTTCTGACTCACCAGCTACTCACCAGGACATAGTCCCCACGTCCCATGGTGTGCTCTGCTGTACTTCTGCAGTCCAGGGCCCAGGCTGGGTAGGCCTTGATTTGTCGTTGTAGGGGAGGAAGAAACTTTCCTCCACCCTCAGGTTTCTTTCGGGCTGGTCAAATAATCACATAGACTTGAGACAGATTAACAAGAGATAACAACCAAATTTAATGCGTACATATGTGCGGGAACCCCACATGCATGAGAAGTTAAGAGACAGAAAGGAAAAGTGGGCACAAAAGCCATTCTGCGCTAGGGATGAGGCGAGCTGCCTTGGAGTCTCAGAAGGTCATTGCAGAGAGAGCATATGTTCAGTTAATTGGTAGTTTGCCTTGTCATATAGGGAGGTCAACAAAGGTTATCTCTGATCATCTCTTATTATGTGTGGGCATAATTCAAGTTCTTCCAGGTAGTTAAGGGGGGATAGAAGTTGCCTTTAGCTCAAAGGAACGTGCATACCTCAGAGGCACATCTTGGGGTGATTTGTTCTGAACCCCCACATCACCCTCCCAATCTGGGTTCCAGATGTCTATCCTGTCATCTTGGCTGCCTCCCCAGCCCCGCCTAGGCCTGGCTTGGTTTGGTCTTGGGGCTCTTTCTTTTTCCCAAGTGTGGGAGTATACACACCTTCCTGTGGCTCAGGCTACACATCAATGCTGCTGAGACCTGGGGAACTTGAGTGGGGAAGTAAACAGCACCTGGGAGCTGCAGGGGACTGGAGGATGCTGCCTGGTCTGCTCCCCCAGAGAGCCCTGGAAGTGGGTAGGGGCAGCGGGGTAGGGGGTTGGGGTGGAGATGGCATGCTGACTCCAAGGTTTCAACGGCCTCAGCAGCAGCTCAGCGGCTCCTTCCCTCCCTCTGCTACACACAGACTGCAATCACCTGGGAAACAAACAGGTTGGAATTCTAAGCAGAGAGAAAAACATCTTAATGTATCAAGTGTCTTTCAGGAGTGATTTAAAGGGCCCGAGAGACAGACTGTCGAATGTTGTCCCTGGGTACCCAGACTGATATGCCTCTGCTCCTGATACCTGTCTCTTGCCTCCATGGCTGGAGGGGAAATGGAATTGTGTGATGCATAAGTGTGTGTGTGTGTGCATGAGTGGAGAGAGTGTCCCTCAAGGACAGGGAATCTAAGGAGCAGGTGTAGGGGCCCTGTCTGTAAGGCTCTGTGGGGCAAGTGTGGGGCAGGCAGACGGCACTGGGGTGGGAGAGATTGTCACAACCACCCCATGAAGTGGGGGTTGACCAAATGTGAAGACACATCACCAAAGGATGCATATTGATGGCAAATAAGCACGTGAGAAAATGCTCAACATTATTAGTCATTAGGGAAATGAGAATTAAAGCCCCAACAAGACACCACTGCACCCCCACTGGAAAGGCTGACATGAAAAAAAAACAGCCACATCAGATGTTGGCAAGGATGTTAGAGGGACTGGAAGTCTCATATGCAGCTGGCGGAAAAGCAAAATGGTGCAACCACTGTGGAAAACAACTGGGCGGATTCTCAAAAAGTTCAATGTGCACTTACCATGGGAATTGCAATTCCTAGGTTTTACCCAACAGAAAAGAAAACATAGAGCCACGCAAAGACCTGTACACGCATGCTCCCAGCAGCTTTATTTGTAACAGCCCCAAGCTGGAAACAACCTAAATGGCGCTCAACAGGTGAGATGATGAACAGTGGCACGATGGAATAATGCTGAATTTAACAGAAAGGAAAGAACTACCGACGTGTGCGACCACATGGATATATCTCAAAACAGTTGCACTGAGTGAAAGAAGTCAGAAACGAAACAGTACAAACGGTGTGATTCCATTTATATAAAATCCTGCATCGTACAAGCTAATCTTCAGTGACAGGAATCAGATCAATGGTTGCCTGGAGAGAGGAGATGGGGAATGGGGAATGGGGAATGGGGAATGGGGATTCCGTCCCCCAAACCCTCAGTGGGGATTGCCAAGGCCACAGGAACGTGTTTGAGGGGATCAGGTGTTTATTACCTTGATTGTGGTGATGGTTCCAGGGGCGCATACCTACGTCCAGCTTTATCAAGTGGTGCACCTTGAACATGCGCAGTTTACCATATGTCAATTCTGTCTCAACGAAGCTGTTAATAATAATAGTAAGAACCGCCCCTGCCCCCTGCACACCCCCAGCCCCATCCCCCGCTCCAGGCAGCAGCCTGTCTCTAGAGCTGGCGCTCTCGTTTATCTCTTGCTCTATTTTGCAGTAGGGCTGGCTGTGCATCTGTCCTGGGCAGCCTGTTCTGCACTGGGCATGTCACCTCATTTAGCCCTCCTGTTCATCAGTCCTCGTCGGGCAGGTCCTATTTGATTATGACCATTTGCATGTTATATGGAGAAGTTAAGGGACATACTCAAGGTCACATGGGTGGGACAGGAGAGGAGGGTGGAATCCACACTCTGCCCCACTCACCTGACAACAGACCCCTCAAGAATGGGGACAAAGGGAGCAAACCAATCACTTCTAAAATCTTTGGTCTGGGTCTAAGAGCCAGGCAGGCCTGTAGATTTCCCCTTCTCTGAAGAGGTTAAACCAGACCTCTAAGGGTCCCTCCAGTTCTGGTGTCCAATGAGTCAGTGAAGTAAAGGGCCTGCCAGTCACATGGACTTCTTTGTCTGCATTTTAGAGACAGACCTGGTCCTGCCATTCGCCCAGCCTATGACCTTGAGCAGTTCACCTCACTGGGCCTCTATTTGCTTATCTGGAGAATGGCAACAATTGCACCCAATTTTTAGGGTTTTAAAAAAGGATTCAATAAGTTAAGAGATATAAAAGGGGTTTAGACGCTGATGCACCCTAAGGAAAGTTTGTTTGTCTCAGTATTTCATAGCTCATCACCTGCCCTCATAGCTCATCACCTGCCCCAAATGGGATCTATTTTTTAAAAAAGATTTTATTTATTTATTGTTAGAGAGAGGAGAAGGGAGGGAGAAAGAGAGAGAGAGAGAGAGAGAGAGAGAGAGAGAGAGAGAGAGAGAGAGAGAGAGAAACATCGATGCGAGAGAGAAACATTAGTTGGTTGCCTCTCACACGCACCCTGACTGGGGACTGAACCTGCAACCAGGCACAGGCCCTGACAGTGTATTGAATCGGAGACCTTTTGCTTTGTGGGATGATGCCCAACCGAGCCACACTGATCAGGGAAAATGGGATTTATTTAAAAAATATTGTGATAAAATATATATAACATAAAATTTGCCATTTTAATCTTCTTTAAGTGTACAATTAAGTGGCACTGAGGACATTCACAGTGTTGTACAATGCTATCCATTTCCAGACATTTTTATCATCTGAACAGAAACTCTAAACCTCGTACCCAACAAACAATAACTCCCCACTTCCCCACCGCCCCACCCCAGCCCCTCTGTTGGGAGTAGCTGCTTTTCTACCCTGGTGTCCACGCATCTGCCTATTCAAGGCACCTCATATAGGCAGACCTGTACATACCCAAATGGAGTCCTCGGGCTCACTTTAACTCCCACCATTTGTTTGTTTGTTTGTTTGTTTGTTTGTTCGTTCTGGGGCACAGAGGTGGGAGGAGATGGAACTTTGGAGACAACCTTGTAGCTCATGGAGCCCCTGGTTTCTGGGGTGGAAGATGGGGTGGTGAGGAGTCTTGTGCTGGGATGGGCCCCAGGGCTCTTGGTGAGTCTGGACTAGCGTCCACTCCTGGCCAATGGCTGTGGTTGCAGAGACTGTTTCTGGGCCTCCTGCTGGATGGGACCTGAGGCTTCCAAATCATGTTTAGCAGATGCTTCAGGAGCTCTGCAAATGATTGATTTGGATTTCACTGAATGATTTTAAAAGTTATTTCAAGTTAACAAGCTGATTATGCAGACCATGCAGCTCTTAGAATGGAAAGGGTCCTAACATCTCTGTTTAATTAAAGAGAATCCTAAGATTGCAAAAGCGGTTGGGAAATGTCTACCATTTGCAATAACCTCTCTGTGTGATTAGAGGCGTCCTATAAAGTGTGGAAATTAGTTGGCGTTGAGGTGGAATGCCTGTGGCATACTGTATTTTCCAAAGATGACTATAATAACATCTCCATCCACATGTTCTTCTTATACTGTGACTATTATGGGTTGAATTGTGTCGCCTCCCCACCAAATTCATACGTTGAAGTCCTAACACCCAGGGCCTCAGAATGTGGCCTTATTTGGAAATAGGGTCACTGCAGATGTAGTGAGTTGGTCAAAAAGTCTGTTTAGTTTTTCCAAAGATACATTTTTCATTTTCACCAATGACTTTATTGATTTGGATATTTTGAGTATGTCGACTATCTCCTGCTATTGGCTTTGAGTGGATAGAGGCCAGGGGTGCTGCTAAACACCTTTCAATGTTCCCATTGACAGCCCCATGGCCAAGAATTATTTGGCCAAAATGTCAATAGTACCAAGAAACTTCGCAAACCACTTTTGACACATTCGATCAGTCACAGCACCTTCTCCATACGCTGTACAAATCTTTTCATACATTTTAGTGCATTTTTACCTTTCTTGAAATAATAAACATGATACACTGAAAATGTTGCGTATTTTCTTCTATCTTCAATATTAAAATGGCTGCATAAAAATTCACCAATTTTGGTAAGTTTTTAAAAAATGCACGCTGATGTGATAGCTGTCACAATACAATCTAACAAAATGTGTCAAATGAAGTTACAGACAACTGCTAGAGCCATCATACAGAAAAAACTAAATGAATTTTTTTGGCCAACCCAATAATTAGCTAAGTTGAGGTCGTACTGAAGGAGGGTGGGCCCCTAATCCAATGTGACAGGTGTCCTTAGGAAGGGGGAAATTTGGCCACACAGGGAGAACACCATGAGAGGATGAAGGCAGAGATCCAGGTGATGCGTCCACAAGCCGAGAATCAGCAAAGCCTGCCGCAGCCCACCGGAAGCTAGGGAGGGAGGCAGGCACCGATCCTCTCCCACAGCCCTGAGGAGGCGCCGATACTGCAGACACCTTGATCTGGGACTCCTGGCCTCCAGAACTGTGAGACAATATTGTCTGAGCCACCAGTCTGTGGCATTTTGTTATGGCAGCCCTACAAACAAATGCAGTGACCTGTACACCACTCTCATTTAGAGATGAGGTCTGCGGCCCTCCCCTTGAAATTGGGTGACTTTTGTGACTGCTTGGACAAGTGAAATGCAGCATAAAGGACACCCCGTGACTCCTGAGGCCAGACCATAGAAGGCATTACAGTGTCTGCCCTGCTGGTTGGGAGACTTGCATTTACCGGGCAAGCAGCCTGACTGCCCAGTCTCCTGCGGCTTTGGGGTGTGGAGAAGGCCACTGGATCTCTGTGTATGGGGGTGGGGTGGGGTATAGGAGCAGGGAAGCGGCCTGGGCCTGGCAGCAACATGGGGAACCCCGCAAGGCAAGAGTGGGCTTCTGCTCTTTGAAAGCCTTGGTGAGTCCACCTACAAATTAGACACAACACCATTTCCAGGTGAGAGTGCAGAAAGGCAATCTGCGGTTAGGTGACTGGTTCTCTTTCCCTCTGGACACCAGATACTTGTAGACAATCCAAACTGAAGAAGAGTCAGGGGATGGGAGGACTCCAAATGATGTATTCTGAGAAACAACCCCAGGCTAAGTCCCCCAAAACTGAGGGTTACATGTTCCCCACATCACAGCACCTTCACTGGACAGCTATCACTTACCCTCTGAATGGCTTTTTCTTGAGTCCCTGCTCTGTGCCAGCCACCTTACCTGTATGGTCTCATTCAGTTTTTGCGTGACTCTGCCCACCAGCTTTTATCGTCTTTCTACTCTGTCATTCACATCTCAGCAGGGGTTGGTTAACCAAATCAATCCTATAAGCAAATCTCGGTAGCACCGTTAACATCCAGGCAGAACAGGATTTACTGGTAACCGCTGTGAAGACAGCCCAGCCCCTGGAAGAAGTGACTGCCGCCAGAGTTTAGGTGGGTTGTAAAACGTTGAAATCTGCTAAGCTCTGGAATGGAAATTTCTTTCAATGTAGATTAGGCCTTGATTCAGGGAGGTGGTGGGAGAGTGGTACCTGTGGTTCCCTTGGCAACTGCCTTCTGATTGGAAGGAGCTGGAATGCAGGGAAGGGAGTCTCTGGGAAGGCTTGTGTGACATGCGCGTAAGTGGGCAGGAAACAGTTAAAAGAAGCCACCCAGTAAAGATCTGGAGGCACAGAGTTTTCTTTTCATCAGCCTGCTAAGATTTTGGGAGGGACTACCGAGACCAGGGAAATAGCATGAAATGGCTGCTTCTGAGAAGCCCCTTGGTTACTGTATTTTTGTTGTATATAAAGTGCGCTTTTTTTGCCCAAATTTTTGAGAGAAAAGTAAGGATGTGCATTTCCATGGGTGGTACTAATTCCATATCTACATAAATGTTTTTAATTCTTTTATTTATGCTTATGCATTAAAAGTGTAACTCTAAAAAGCAATAACAATATCTGTATGCAAAGTAATACCCTGGAATATGATAATTGGATTTGTTTCTAAATATAAATGAATAAATAATTGAATTTAAAACTTGAAAGATTCTTTCCCTGAAAGTTTGGGCCAAAAATGTGGGTGCGTATTATACACGGCAAAATATGTAGAAAGAAAGTTGTTCTCTCTCCACTGAAAGCTTAGATGTCTTCCACGTCCTCTCCCTCTTCAGCATAATGAGCAAAGAAGTTAGACAAAGTATCCCCAAGAGTTTCCAGATAGCCGCACATATTTAAGCAGAGAATTCTGAGCAGAAGCACAGCCTGAGCGTTTATATGAACACCTCTCTCGGGAGCAGGAAGAATAAAAGAGTCAGGGCTACAGAAATACCAGGGGTGAATACTTCATCTGAAGTCCCTCCTCTGGTCTAATGTTGGTAGAGAGCCTGAGAATTTGCATCAGCCCCGGTTCAGACCATCCAGCCTGAGTAACAGGGATAAGGGCAAAGGCGCAGGCAATGCTCGCTTTGTTCCAGGCTCCCTTTGTTCCGGGCACCTCTAAGGTTTTTGTGCATGTGTGCTCATTTTGATCCTTAGAACAATCATACAAGGTGAGTTCTAGCATTATGCCACTTTACAGGTGGGGAAACTGAGGCACAGAGGAAGTGACCACAGGCGTACAGCTGGGATTCCAGCCCAGGCTGCTTCAGAGTGGACCGTACAGGATTGAGAGGAGGATCGGCTGGAGAAGCAGGACCAGGGGCAAGAGAGGTGAGACCCTGGACAGCAGTAGGCCAGGGACACTCTCCTCAGCTGTATGTAAGCCTGCTTGTAGACCGCCTTTATTCCAGCAGACCCCAGCAGCCAGAGGTGCCCCTCCCTCCTCAGGGTGTCTCCTGGCCTATTCTAAATCGAGATGAGTGCCTTTAAAACACAGGGAGACAATGGCACTCCCCTCTGGGAAAACACGCCTTGCTGGAAGGGTAAAGTACAGACTCTTTGGCCTGTCATCTGAAGCCTTCCCTATCAGACCCCTTTTATTTGTGTCATTCCTTACTGCATCCCTGGTCTTCAAAACCCCATGTTTCCCAAGTGTCGCTCCCCCCCGCCCCCGACCTGCAAAGTCAAGCATGGCTCCCCGGCTCCCCGGTGGTTGTTCTCACCAGGGGAAGCCACCCCTGCGGTGGATTGTCCTTACAGAGAAGCACATCTCCTCTGGGGCTCCATCGGATAATCACAGATAAAACCAACACCAGAACATAAAGATGCAATAACCATAAACTTCAACCATAACTTTAAAACAAGAAAACAAGTGCTGAGTTCTAGGAAACAAGCGCATGTACGTTAATTATACGCCAGACCCTCATGTCCTATAAAGCGTGCGTAACATCAAAAACTCAGCTGCATCATAAATTGGATATAAAATAAATGCACTGGGAGGCAGAATGGTGCAGAGGAAAGTTCAATCCCTCCTCTGCCAACCCTGGTCGTGTGACTTTGGGCAAATAAACCTCTCTAAGCCTCAGTCTCCTCAATGGTAACGAGGAAATAATGATAATAACAGTGTCCAGGACATGATGGTGTCGTGGGAGTTAAATGAGACCATGTGTGTACGGCTCTGAGCAGAATCCTTTGTCTTACCCTCTCTGACCAGCAGGAGATATTAAATAACAAGTAACAGCAGCCTTCCTTCCTTTCCGAGTTCTCTAGCTGAGAAGCTGAATCAGAGGTCACCCCTCTCTGTGTGACATGCAAACCCTTTCCACGTCCTCTGAGAGGCTCAGACTCTCTCTGTGCACTTACAGACACAGAACCTTTGGGGGGCTCAGGCGGAGGATCCTCTGGGTGTGGTTCTTGGCTCACACAGGGCCTCCTGATAGGCTGGGGACTGATCTAAAAATCTAAGTTCTTGGTTTGATTTGTTTTGCTTTTCTTTTTTAAAAAGACAAATGCTATGGAAAAGACTACAGACTTCTGTTTTTGTATAACACTGAGGGTTACTTACTGAGTTATTAAAAGTTACCAAAAATCATTATTAAAAAAATTTATTGATTGACTCATTTTAAAATAAACACCCTCTTCCCCAAAACAAAATGAAACAAAAATATTAAGTGATGGAGTCCGTTAAATTTCTTGATTCTTTTACTTAAAAAAAAGAAACAATTTTGTTGAGATATAACTTATACACCATACAATTTACTCAGAGTGTGCAATTCAATGGTTTTTAGTATATTCACACCTATCAAAAATCATTATTTTATTTTTCTCCAATTTTTAATTGCATAGAACTTCCCTACCCCCGTGCTCCCTCTGGAAACTGGTCACAGGTCTGGAGTTAAGCCTTGGGTCTTTCACCTCCGCTAAAGGATTGTATGTTAAAGAGACAATACCTTTTGAGATCCTTTGCCTTGGAGCTGTTTTGAAAAGTAGCCTGCGTTCCCCACTTCAGCCACTAGGTGTCAGGCCGAAGGATTGGCCGTCTTGTCACTTGAGGACCTCTGCTGCATGCAAGGTTTGACACCAATGCAGTGGGGAGAGTGGTGAAGAATAGAAAAGTAGAAATAGAAATGAGGTCTCGTGGAGTAAGTAGAGCTTTGAAATTCACTATATTTACTTGGCCTGGCTTGGAATATTGTTTCACATTTGGTCAGGTATTTGGCAAAAAAAAAAAAAATAAATAAAATAAAAAAATAAAAGAATCCTTTTTAAAAATCTCCTTTCACTCAAACTTATTCCTTTATTTCAACATTTTTTTCAAATTTTGAAAATATTTTAAAATTACATTTGACATTCAATGTTATATTAGCTTCAGATAACAGCATAGTGGTTAGACATTTATATACTTACCAAGTAATTCCCAGAGAAGCCTAGTACCCACCTGGCACCATGCATAGTTATTAGAATATCACCGACCACTTTCCCTACACTGTACTTTACATCCCCCTATTCCAACATGTTGTGAGGGCTGCTCTGTGTCGGGAACTGGGCTGGAAGTGGAGGACACAGAGATGAATAAGGCACAGCCCATCCTTTCTTTTAGGGAGCTCATACTATAGGGTGGAGGGGCATTACAAATAGTTCAGCATCTCACAAATGACAAACACCATGGGGGAGGGGGGCACATGATGTAGCAAGGGTCAGGGAGGGCCTGTCGTATAAAAATAATGACAAAAGCCAGCAATAACAACACTCCTGACCTGTGAGGTGAGATTTACATAATGCAAATGCTTTCATAGACAGGTTTTATTTATTATTTAAATCATATTTATTGAACACTATGCTAGACAATGAGGGTACAGTGGTGAAAAATTAATGTGGGTGCTATTATTTATACTTAGCATATTCCAGACACTGTGCTTGGCTTTTTATATTCATTATCACATTCAGTTTTCCAATAAATCTTACAAGGAAGGATCTATTAGGCTCATTTTCCAGATGAAAAACACGAGGTGCAGAAAGACCTAATAACTTCCTGAAGATCTGAAAATATGAGTAAAAAGCAAGAGAAAGTAGTGGGGTAAGATTCAGACTCACGCAGTGTGACTCATGCCAGAAAGTGAACCAGGTCTGACCCGCTCAAGAGCTCACACATCTAGTCACTGTGCACCCTGTCTCAGATGTTCCCCTGTCCCCAGGTGTTGCCCTTAGATAGCTTTTAATCTAGTGAGCACCATGCCAACATTTTATCCTTATGCAAACCATGTGAGTCAGGAAGAAAGAGCTGTTCCTACAGCCATTTTACAGGTAGGAATACTGAAGATCAAGTAGGGAAAGAATATTCTTTCCAACAGGGGGTGTTAGAATAATGGATCATCCATAGGCAAAAAACCAAAACCAAAACCAAAAACACCCCAAAACTTTGATTCATAACTCTCATCGTATAAAAAATGCACTCAAGATGGATCACTGAAGTAAATGTAAAATCTCAAACTATAGAATTGCTCGAAGGAATCAGCAGAAAGTTTTTGTGACCTCAGATCAGGCAAAGATATCTGGATAAGATACCAAAAGCATATCTATAAAAATATTAATAAATTGGACTTCATCAAAATTAAAACTTTGGCTCTTGAGAAGATGCTGTTAAGTAAATGAAACACAAGTCACAGACTCGAAGAAAACATTTTCACAGTATGTATCTGATAAAGGTCTAGTGTCCAGAATATATAGATTTCTCAAAACTCAGTAATAAGAAAAAAAAAATATCCCAATTAAAAATGGGCAAAAGATTTAAAAGAGCACTTCACCAAAGTAGGTATATAGATAGCAAATATGCATATAAAAGGTGTACAACATCATTAATCATTCAGAAAATATAAATTAAAACTACAGTGAAATATCACTCGACATCTACTAGAATGACTAAAATGAAAAGACCCACCATACCAAGTAGGGTAAGGATGTGAAGGAGCTGGAACTCTCAGACACTTCTAGTAGCGATGCAAAAAGGATAAACCACTTTGAAAAGGAGTTTGGCAGTTTCTTAAAAAGTTAAACATGCCCTAGCCAGGTAGTTCAGCTGGTTAGAGGGTGTTCCCAATGCACCAAAGTTGTGGGTTCAATCCCCAGTCAGAGAATTTACAAGAATCAACTGATGAATGCATAACCATCTCAGGTTATGTTCCATCTCGGGTGGAACAGCAGGTCCATGTGCTTTTTCTGCTCTTTCTCTGAAATCAATCAGTAAAAAAAAATAGCTAGATGTGTATTTTCCATTTCATTCCTAAGTATTTACCCAAGAGGACAGTGTAGTATATGTTCCTAAAAATATTTGTATATGCTTTTCTAGTTCAAAACTAGAAAAACCCAAGCTGGCGAAGGACAAGTAAACTGTGGTACATCCATGTGATGGAACAATGCTAAGCAGTCAAAAAGAATGAACTAGTGATACATACATTACATGGTGAATCTCAAAAATGATCTTGCTAAATGAAAGAAGTGACCCAAAACAGTACACACTGTATGACTTCATTTTCATAAATTTCTAGAAAATGTAAGCTTATCTGTGGTGACAGAAAGCAGATAAATGGTTTCCTAGGAATTGAAGGAGGGGAGAAGAGTGGGAGGGATTGCAAAGAAATTTTGGGGAGTGATGGTTATGTTCACTATCTTGGTTTTGATGACATTTTTATGAGCGTGTATACATAGGTGAAAACTTACCAAACTGTACATTTTAAATATCTGCGGTTCATTGTATGTCAATCAGACCTCAACAAAATTGCTAAAAAAGTCAACAGCCAAAAAAAAAAAAAAAAAACCAAAACCCCACCCAAATAATTTAATTGGAAAAAAACAAAGATTTGAATAGACATCTCAGTATAGAAGCTGTACAGATGGCATACCAATACAAGAAAAGATGCTCAACATAATTAGACATTAGGGAAATTCAAATTAAAACCAAAATGATACACCTCTATTACAATGACTAACAAAACAAAGTGGAACAAAATCTAACAACACCAAATGCTGATGAGTCTGTGGAGCAACTGGAGTTCTCAGACATTACTTGTGGGAGTGAAAGTGGTACAGCCACTGAGGAAAACAGGTTGGCAGGTTATTACAAAATTACATGGGCACCTACCATATGACCCAGCTATCCTATTCCTGGGTATTTAGAGAAATGAAAATTTATGTTCACACAAATATCTGCACACAAATAACAGTTCTATTCACAATTGCCAGTGGAATGCGAACATTCCCCCAAATCCTGTAATGTGCGAATTGATAAAAAGATTGTAGTGATCTATATAATAGAAGACTACTCAGCAATGCAAACGAATGGACTATTGATTCAGGCTGTAGTATGGATGAATGTCAAAGGCATTATGCTGAGTGGAACAAGCCTTTTCTAAAAAGTTACGTACTGTGCAGTTCTGTTTACATGCTATTCTGGAAAAACTCTAGGTAGAGAGAGTAGATCATTGGTTTGACTACAAAACGGCAACAGGAGCGTATTTTCTGGGAGGATGAGACTGTTTTGTGTCCCAGTTGTGGTGGAAGGTACATGAATCTACACACATGTTGAAGTCTATAGAACTGTACAACAAAAGGAAAGTCAACTTTACTGGATTTAAGTAAAAAAAAAATTGATGGGATGCAGTACTCAGCAAGAGATTTTTAGCATTAAGTGCTCTTATTAGAAAAGAAGAAAGACTAAAGATTCATAAGCTAGAACCAGTTTTCTTCATCTCATCAGCTCTGACATTTTAGCTTAGAAATTCTTTGTTGGTGGGGGTGGGGGGAGGCTCGGTGTATTGTAGGGTGTTTAGCAGCACCCCTGGCTGCTACCCACGAGATGCCAGTAGCATCCTCCACCCTGTTGTGACAACCTAAAAATGTCTCCAGATACTGCTAAATGCCCCCTACAATGCAAAACTGCCCCTGGTTCAGAACCCTGGAAGCAATATCCAACCTAAGGATTTAAAAACAAAGAACAAAAATTATCCAAGGAAGTAGAAGATAGGAAATATTAAAAACAAGAGCAAACATTTATGAAATGGAAATAAAATCTGTAGCAAAAAGACCCAACTCAGCCAAAAGTTTTTTCTTTGAGAAAACTAATAAAATTGGAAAATCTCTGGTGAATTGATCAAGAAAAAGAGAAGACGGAGAAAGCAATGTAAGAAACGTAAAAGGCAGTGTATTTAGAGATGTTGCAGAGATATAAAAGATGAGAAGTTACAATGAACAGGCTACGTCAACACTTGGGGAAGTTAGATGACATGAAAATGTTTCTAGAGAAATAAAAACTACAAAACTGAGTCAAGAGGAAGTATAAAACTTGAACAGTACTGTAATTATTACACACATTGAATTATTAGTTTAAAAATATACCCTAAAGAAAACGCCAGAACCTCTCAAATGATTTTACTGGTGAATTTTACCAAACATTCAAAAATAGGTATTTTTAATCTTACACACACTATCTCCCATAATGCAGAAAAAGAGGAAATGTGTCCCAACCCATTTTGAAGGCCAGAATATGAAATACTGGCCTAAATACTAGTCTTAATTAAACTAGTAAATACTAGTTTACTAAACCTTGACAAAAACAGTGTGCAAAATGAAAATTATAGACTAATTTCACTCAAGAACACAGATAAAGAATTTTAAAACAAAGATCAGTTAACAAATCTTGTGATGTAGAGAAGTGAAAATATGTCATGACCTAGTTTCCTCAGGACATGTAAGACTGAGTAAACATTCACACATTAAAAATTAATGTGATTCTCTACATAACAAAATAAAGGAAAAAGTAATGTAATAATTTTAGCAGATGTGAAATTTAATAAAGTTCGACATCCACTTATGATTTTTGAAAAAAATTTTGCCAACCAGAAATAGATTGAAATGTCCTACCAAAACCTGCCACCAAATATCAGATTTAAAAGTAAAACATTGAAGCCATTGCCTTTAATCTGAGAAACAAGACAAGGGTGTCTGCTACTGCCTTCAGCAGCTCACCAAAGGCCCTAGCCAATAAAACATGGCAAATAAAGAGAAAATAAGAAATAAGAATGGGGAAGAAAAATCATACTGTTATTATTTTGAGATGACATGATTATAAACATAGAAACCTCCAAAGAATATGCAGATTCACAGTTAGAATTCAAAAAAGAGTTTATCAAGGTCACTGGATGTCAAACTAATACAAAAAGTTAATTGCATTTTCTACATCAACAATGAACAGTAAAATTATACTTAAAAATAGATACCAGCATTCGTCTTGAATTTCTGGTCAAGATGGCAGTGTAGGTGAATACGGTCCTTGCGTTCTCCTGCAACCGTATCAGAATTACACCTGAACCATGGAACAACCATCATTCAGAACCACCTGAAATCTGGCTGAACGGAATCCTACAACTAAGGATATAAAGAAGCCCTGTGGAGACTGGTAGGAGGGCTGGAGACATGGAATGGGCCGGCCCTACCCACCTGTGGTGGATAAAAATTGGGAGGGATCTCTCAGCCGCAGCAGAGGTTTCCCCTGAGGGGCGAGGGGTCCCAGCCCACAGCAGGACCCGCTCCCAGGATTCCAGTGCCAGGAAGAGAAGTCCCCATGACTTCTGGCTGTGAAAACCAGTGGAGACTGTGGCTAAAACAGAGGTTTTCAGGAGTCCCAGGCGGTTCCTCCCAAAGGGGCCCACGCACGGACTTAACTTGGACTGACTCCCTCGGAGCTCCAGCCCAGGCTGCGGCTCGAAAGGCACCAGAGGAACAGAGAGAGGAACTGAATTGTCTGGCATCAGGACGAGAGCTGGAGGGGAAGCTTTCTCCTGAACTGAAGTGATTAAATAACAGTATGCAGAGTTCATGGATTGGGAGACAATAGGTAAAACTATCAGCCCTCTCAAATTGATCTATAGATTCAATGAAATCCCAGTTAAAATCTGAGAGGTTTCTCTTTCAAAGACACTGCCAAGCTGATCCTAAAGTCTAAATGGAAGAAATAAGGGCTGAAAATAACCGAATTACTGCCAGAGAAGAATAAGTTGGGGAGCTAATCTTATAGAATATCATTATAGCACCATAGTAATTAAGACAGTGTAGCCTTGACTTAGGAATAGACAGATAAGCCAGTGGAAGAAACTAGAACTCTCAGAACAAACGCACAAATGGAGACTTCATTTATGACAGAGTTGATGCTGCAGTTCAGGGAAGAAAGACTCAATTAAAAAATTGTGCTGGGCAAATTGATTATTTGTACCCAAAAAGTTAGACCAATAGCTCACACCATATATAAAAATCAATTTCAGGTTGATTAAAGATTTAAATATAAAAGGCAATATTGTAATGCTTTTTGATGATGACGATGGAGAAGATGGAGATAAGGACTGGCACTTAATACCATGAGCCAAACAGTATTCTTTATGCATATTAATTTAGTTAGTTTACACAACAGCTATGTGATGTAGGTACTAACATCATTTCCATTTGGGGATGATTATATTGAGGCACAGAGAGGTTAAGTAACTTGTTCAAGGTTTCATTGCTAGGATTTGAACCAAGGCATTTTGACTGGGGAGTCTGTGTTCGTAAATACTGTAACCATAGTATTAGTGGCTCAGTTTCTTGGAGCAAAATCCTGAAAAACCAAAAGGTTATGGGTTCGATTCCCAGTTGGGTCACGTACCTGGATTGCAGGTTTGGTCCCCAATTAGAGGACATATGAGAAGCAACTGATTGCTGTTTTTCCTCTTACATTGATGTTTCTCTCCTTCTCTCTCTCCCTCCCTTCCCCTTTCTCAAGCATGTCCTCAGATGAGGATTAGAAAAACAAAACAAAACAACTATAGTCATAGGAGAAGTGTAGGGGGATGTCTTTATGACCTCAGGGTAGAAAACAATTTTGTAAAACCTGAAAATTGTAACCTTAACAAAAAAATGAAATATTTGACCACCTTTAAATTAAGACCTTTGGTTCATCAAAGGACACCCTAACAGAAATGGAAAGACAAGCCATGGGTTGGAAGAAATTATTTGCAACACACAAAAGTGACAAAAGATTACTACTGAGAATATGTAAAACAAAACAAAACAAAAAACTGCTGCAAATCAGAGGATGACAAACAACCCAATGGAAAAATGGCAAAAGCAATTAAATAGGTACTGAATCAAAGAGGAAAACTGAATGTCCAGGATAACAATGCTTATGAAAGAACAATACTAAATGATGTCCATCAACAGTAGAATGGATGGATACTTTTTGATCCAATTGATCCAGTGGAATACTATACAACCATGAAAAGGAAAAAACCATCAGCATGAATGAAACTCAGGATGGTAATTCTGAGTAAGAAGAGCAAGTCATAAGATATCACCCAATGAGAGAGACTGTTTTCAAACTTCATATCTGACAAAGGACCAGAGTTTGGGCAGGCGGAAAGAGAATGGGCTCAAAGAGGAACATGAAGAGATTTCAAACTTAGTGATCATGTTTTATTTCTTAATCAGAGGGTGGGCTACATGGGTGATCCTTTTATTGTTATTCTTTATATGGCAGACATATTTTATAAGTTTTTTTGTATCAGCTCAGTATTTAATGTAACATTTTAGAAAGCCTTTGGTGTGTGTTGGTATATGCGTGGTGTGTGTATTTCTGTTTGGCAATGTCTTTTTGTCTCCTGAGCCTGGCAAGCTCTCCCCGGCCACAGGGGCTTTGCATGTGCTCTGCCCTCCACCAAGGGTCTTTCTTTCCCTGGCTCTTTATAGATCTGGTCCCACTTCAGCCCAGACAAGTGAAGTGAAAGCCTCTCACATCCTCCTTACACAGTCTGAAGAAGTCTTGTTTGCTGACCCATGGAGCTGTTTCTCTTGACTACAATGTGAGCTCAGGACTTTTCCTGACTCACTCTTCCCAGCCCTAGACATGGATTGACAGACTGAATAGATTTTTGTGCATTTGAGTTTAGGGTTTCAAAAGAAAAACACCCAAACAAACAGCTACTTGGAAGTTGACCTCCTAAGACTGATGAATTCAGGCACTGACTTGTCCTTTACTAGTGTCGTGGTCAGCTGGAGGTTAAATTGCTTTTAAAATCATTACAGACTTCTGGCCCAGGGGTTGTTGTGTAGAATAACAAAGGGGCATGTTTTTGAAGGACACAGGTAACAGCAAAGAACAAGTTTAAAAGAGCGAAACAAACTGAAGCTAAATAGAGAATGCGTTTAAATTGGGTCTTTCCCCCTGGAGATTATTGCAATTTTAAGGGTAATGCTGCTCCTAAGAAGGTTAGCTTTACTCCTGGCCACCGTGGGCATGACAGTGTGTGGGCCCATCATTAATCAGGATAAGGTATTACGGACCCCGGTGCAGGTTTGTTTGTGAAACGGATTTCTTTGCAGGAAGCACTGACCTGTGGCCCTGTGATGTTTGCATTGTGCTTCAGAGCCGGGGATGGCTTGGCAAGGGCCCTTGTGGTTTATAACTGATTTTATTTCCTACAATTGCATTTTGAATTTTGAAGCCCAATCAGTTTGAGTTCTTTACAAGTATAATTTTGTTACCCGTGGAATGGTTTGAATTGAAGTTTTACGGAAGTAAGTTTGCATGCAGTTTGGGTTTTTAAAATTAATTCTTATTGGAAACATTTCATTATTTGGAAATGGATTTGTTTGGTGATAGCAGTCGTGAGGTTGCAACTGCTCGCTTATAAATGGGTTTATTGGATTTCCTCGTGCTTCGATTGATGGATGATGGCGAAGACACCTGTAGCACAATGCTCTTTTTTTTTGGCAATGATTTTGGGTGCAATTGCCATGGAATACAAAAGTGGGAGACAGAGAAGTAGAGAATTTGGTTCATGCCTCTCAGTGTAATTGATTTGAATACATTCAGCTAGAATGTGTGCTTATGGGGAATTAAAGGATCAGCAGTTTACAAATGTTCCCATTATAATCGGATCTGAAAAGAAATGATAGAACCTGCTGAGTGATGTGAGGCGATGGGGGAGGTATCTTCTGACAGGAATCCAAATGCCTGGGGTTTTCTGTAATGTGAAATGGAGTGGGTGTGCTGGGCTGGGTGGGAAGCCACCAACCAATTCCAGGATCAAAATTGTGAAACTAATTATAATAACTGCCACTTATGGAGCATGAATGGTGTGCCAAGCACTTCACTAAGAATTTATCTGTGCTATTTCATTCGCTTTCATAAGAATCTTCTGCAGCAGGTCGTGCTGGGTTGTCGATTGTCTACCTGGCATGATTACCACCTGTTGTCGGGAGTCTTTTTCTTTGCAGAGGAGAAGCTGGGACCTACGTTTCCCAGAATGCCTTTTCCTAGAAGCTTCCTGGTTCTAGTCAGTTGAGAGAGATGCTCCTAGGTGGTTCGGAAATCAGAGAAGGGGAGGCCATTATTTTCAGGATGTAGTTGCAGGCAAGCACATAGATAGACATGAGGTTGGAAGCACCTTTTAGGTGGGTGGGTTTCCTGAGATTCACCTGCAGCCTGAGAAGGTTGGCAGAAGCTTCCTTGGGAAAAATACCTGCTATAGTAAAGTAGCCAAGGTCCTCAATGTGGCTTCCCCAACTGTTGCTTTGCCAGCCCTTCCAACAGCTGTGGAAGTTTCTAATTCCCTTCAGTAAAGCCCCTTTGACTTGGAATATATAAAGTGGCTTCTGTGTTTTTGATTGGACCCTGACTAACACATAGGTGTTATTCTTATTTCTTTTATTCAGATGAGCAAACAGATTTAAAGAGGTGAATTGCTTAAGTGCACATGGAAAATGCAGAGTGGGATTTAAACCCACATCTGCCTGATGCATGATTCAGGCCACCAGACCACAGTTTCTGAACAAAACCTGGAGATCCAGGCACTTGAAATCTACTCACAGCCTCATGCATACAAAGCTTGCTGCCTCCCAGAGCCCCTGCCCCTGCCACAGACGCTCCTCTTAGAGGCAGTGTCTGCCATTTGCTGGTCCACTTCAACGGCGTGGGAAACAGCCAGCTCTGGTGCTCGAGGTTGTTGGAGACTCAGGCAGCTTCCGGGGGATTCAAGAATTTATGGACGAAAACAGGAAATGTATTTTCCTACCTCGTTTTCTCATATCAGTTGCCATTATAGAGGGCAGATTTTTGCATTAATGATTTTAGGGACATCTAAAATTATTCATAATAAATGGCCACTTGGAGGTTACATAACAGGATATTAATGTTGGTTCCATTAGAGGAGCGGTAGTGGAGTGGGGACTAGGAAAGCTGTAATTTGTAACCTTTGTATTGCACATTTCAATGGCTACAATGCGCATGCATTATTTTATAATTTGAAAAACATCCCATAAAAAGCCTGAAAATAAAATGAAAAGGTGTGTCCACTTTGACACAACAGCATGTGGCATGATGTATGTGGGGGTGACACCAAGTGGACAGCAGACATCTATAATGTCACAGTGTGTTTTAAGTGATGGCATAGGACTTGTATACGATAGTAAGCAGAAGAGTAGTGGTTCTCAAAGCTTTGAGTGCATTGTGGATGCTGTGTTTAATGCGCTTGTTAGATGCCCACACGGAGCCTGGAATATGCGGTTGTATACCTGTGTCGGAAGCTCAGGGAAGACAGTCTGCCTGGTGATAAACGTGCATTCAGCATGTGAATAGTATCAGTCAGCTTTCGTTAGGCTATGTTGCCATTGCAAACGGCCCCAACATTTCAGTGACTGATAAACAACAGGTGTTTATGTTCCCCCCTCTTACCTGTTATCTGCAGGTGAGATGTCATGTCTCTGCTCTGCGTGTCTTCTTCATTCTGGCAGCTGGGCTGAAGGAACAGCTCCTGGCTAGGGTTTGTGATTCTTTGGGTAGAACAATGTGATAGTGTCAGAAGCTTTGTTCAGGTGTGGCACATGTCACTAATCGGTTTCATCAGAACAGAGGGCTGAATACTATGCTTGTGTCTTTTCCTCCAACAGTCACATCTGCACCCTCAGGTACCAAGTCCTCCAGCACAGCAGCACCTGTATGTATGTGCCCCCCAGGCTGGGCCCATCAGGCCCTCAGACAAGTGGCCCTGAGGCATGGCCTTTGGAGTCTGAGATGTGTTTCTCCTCCTGAGCATGTCTTCTCGTGTGTGTGGCACATGCGACCACATCCTTCCCTCCCCAGTGCCCCCACCCACATGCTAGCTGGGGGATCCTTAGGCTGCTTCGACAATCCTCTCTTGGGTCCATGGAGGTCCTCGCCTGCCCAGACCTTGAGCTGCCTCCCATGATCTCTAAGTGATGCCACAGCTGGAGACTGTAAGACGGGGGAAGGGAAGTGAGGGGGAGAGCAGGCATCCTGATGAAGGAGATAAGGAAAACCATCTGCACTGAATTCCCAAAATGGAGGGAGGAAAATATGGTCTGTTGCCGGGAGAACAATGAAGAGGTAACGACAAATGTGTGATTGTGCTATTGAATGCCATGTCCTTGAGTGTGGACAATGAGAGCCATCAGCAAGGGGAGAGGGTGGCTTTTAGGTGGGAGGGGACAACGGTGGCAGGTAGAAAAGCCATAGAGACAGGGCTCGCAAAGGCAGGCAGAGAGTCATTGACAGAACAGGGTCACAGAGAGACAGAGAAAGCCAGCCTCTGACGAAGGACAGAGGCACAGATGAGGTGGGGCAGAGAGGCAGGAACTGGGGGTGTCAGAACCCAGAAAGAGGCAGGTGGAGGGAGAGTCCGAGACTGTTTCCTCCTGTCTGTTTTCACTCAGGAGGCTGGGGGCCCTGGCAGACGCTGTGGGGGATGGTCCTGGGTAGGTGTCAGTCAGTGGGCGTTGGTGGGAACAGCTCACTCAGTCAATGTGGATACATGTGAAGTGTCAGCTGGAAGGCGTCAGTCAGCACATTCCAGTCAGCAAGAGCCCGTTGGTAAATATCAGCCAGCAATTCAATGAAGCAATCCAAGAAGCCTAGATTGGTTGTTCTTGGGGTGCCAGGCATGGTGCTGAGTGTTGGGGGATGGGAAGAGGAGATGAGGCAGAGCTCAGGATCTCACACGGCAGGAGAACACATCATCGTGATTAAAATATCGACATCAGTGCTTTGAGGGAAAGCACCGAGCCTAGTGCCTCAGCATGGAGCACCTAGCTGAAGCCTCCTCCCAGCACTCTAGGAAGTAGGTGTCAGTATTCCCATTTTACAGAACAGGAAACTGAGGCTCAGATAGGTTAAGCTAGTACCAGAGTTTCTTTGCTTCTAGACTTTCTCAGGGTACAGAGCTGTGAGATGGAGGTAAGTATATTTATAAACACATACGTACATGTATATATAGCTATACCTCTGTGCCCACAACTTAAGGTCTGATTCTGAATGAGCATTTGCAAATACTTGAGGAATGAATGAATGTTCAAGAAACACCCAAGGATGAGTACAGGAGGGGAAACTCGGGCAGACATTTCTACAGCTCTAGCTTTGAGTCCAGTCTGGTTCTTGTTGCCTTTAGAAAATGTCCGTGCTGTTCTTCAGCATCTGGACTCTGGAAGGACTGGTTCAGATGGCTCAGGTCATTCTTGCCACTCATCGAGCAGAGAGCAGTGACTGAGGATATTGGGAGCCTGGTAGTTGCGGTGAGAATTCCCAGAGGGAAGGAGAGCTTGGTGGGGTAGCAGCCTGGGAAGACCAGGGCAGGTCAGTACGCTGAGACTCAAATCCAGCAATCTCAAACATAAGGTAGAGATTTCGTGTCTGAAGCGAGACCGAGGACATTTATAGGAGGAGGAACAAGGGATGGACTGGTATTTGGGGTCTAGGGTTGGCTGGGGCTGCAGGGGTGCGTCCTACAGTCTCAGCTGAGGTGGTGGGGTAAGGGCGAGGTTCTGGAGGGGCGGTGAGCTTGGGGAGGAAGTTCAGTTCTGTGCTAGCGCCTTTATTTCCTGAAGCCTCTTAAAGAGTTTCCTAAGGCTCCTCCCTCTCCAACCACCCATTTCTTTTCATTGGCTTCAATTGGTAAACACAACTTTATGGGTTTCTCTTTGAGGAGTTTCGGCTTCATTTCCTCCATGAGTCCTTTTCAGAGGCGGCATTTTCTGTCCTGAAAGTTTTTCTTCTCCGGTGGTGTTTGATGTTTGCCTTCCAGCACCATTGACCAGATACTGGAAAGCTGTTCTGTACTGATTCTGCTGGAGCCTCAGGCCTCTGCAAACTGCACAGGACTCGTCAGTCCTGGGCACCCTGGTGAGGACCCCACAGAACCCGAGCTTGCAAAGTTGGCCCCAGACTCTGTGTTGGGGAGCAGAGAGGCTTTACTTTTTCATTTTTAGTAAAAACTTATGAAGCCTCTAAATTCTCTTCTTTTAGCCTTGTATTCAAGACCCCAAATAACCTGACATTAAATGGATTTTCTAGCCTTTCTAGCCTTCTAGGAGGGTTAGTGGGAACTAACCCTCCCTCTATGAATCTTAAGGTCAACATGCTTGGGGTCTTTATGCCTCTTCACATTTTGACTTTTTCTATTTAAAAAATGTTCATCTATTTATGTTAATTGGCTGAAGAATATCTTGGTTCTTTTGCTTACCTTTTCCCACCTTCCCCTTGGTAAAATCTTGTTTGTTCCACAAATGTCACTCTCCTGAGGAGTCTTCCCTGATTTTCCTGATTAGCACTAGTCACTCCTTCTGGGCTCCATAGCTCTTTTTTTTAAACATTTAAAAAAATTTTTTAAAAAGATTTTATTTATTTATTTTTAGAGAGAGGAGAAGGGAGGGAGAAAGAGAGGGAGAGAAACATCAATATGTGGTTGCCTCTTGCATGCCATGTACTAGGGACCTGGCCTGCAACCCAGGTATGTGCCCTGACTAGGAATTGAACCAGCTACCCTTTGGTTCGCAGGCCAGCACTCAGTCCACTGAGTCACACCAGCCAGGGCTCCATGGCTCTTTGTATGGAAGTGATTACCCCTTGCCCAGGTGTTGTGTATGGGCTCTTCCCTCCCACCAGGTTCTGGGTACCTTCTCCTGTGGACAAGGGCTTCATACTGTTGCATGTCTCCAGCATGAAAAGGCCTGGCACACTGTGGGAAATAATCCAAAAGGATTTCATTTCCGCAAAAAGATCTCTCATGGGTGTCTTTTTCCTCCCATTTCGCTCCAATTTGCTAGTGCCCAGTCCTTCACAACTTGTCAGTTAGTTCTTTGCTGTTCAAAGTGTGCTCCAGAGATCATCATCCAGACCAACCGCATCACCCACACCAACCGCACCACCCACAGGGAGTGTGTTAGAAATGCCAACGTCAGCCTCCTCTCTTGATAGGGATCAGAATCTTCATTTTAACAGCTAGAAGTTATGGGGATGTCTCTTCCTGGCATTGGAACCCTGGGATGGGGAGCCAAGTGTGGGGCTGGGACCCCTTGCTCTTCAGGGGGGACCTATGCAGCAGAAACACCTTTTTGGATTTTTGTCCACAACCTGTGGGTGTGTGAACAGCCCATGTCGTGTCCCCCCACCTCCTATCACTCTCAATGTGGCTTCCTCTTTGAATTCCTAGTTGAGAACTTTCATTCAGCTAGATTTCAAGTGGTTCTGAATGATGTTTTTTTGTAGTGTAGTGTAAATTTCATGTGGTTGTAGAAGGATGCGAGTACCACCATTTACGTAGGCTGTCATCTTGACCAGAAATCTGGCCGTTGATCTCTCAGTTTCTCTTTGTTTAGTTCTTACCTCCACCCTCTATCTTCCTATCTTTCTTCCTCTTGCCGCCTTTCTGCACCCGCAGTCCATCACTAACTCTTGTTGGAATCCTTAGAGTCTCAGCTTAAATGTCACTTCCTCAGGAAAGCTTTCCCTCCTTCTCCGGATGACATCAGATCCTGGAGTGTTTGCTGTCAGAGCTCCCTGTACCTCTTTATGGCATTTATCTCAGTTTATAATAAAATAACTGATTGCATAATTAGCTGTTCCACGCTTGTCTCCACCCCCTCATAGATGCGAATGACACATGAACTGAAGCCCCAGCGCCTGGTTAAGTGTTGGCTCAAAGGTGCTCCAAGAATGTTTGTTAAATGAGTGAATGAGACTATAAAGACACTAGCTCAGGTTCCCTGGTCAGCCTGTCTTGTTCTTTTCTGGTCCTGGGGATTTCTATCACTACAACTCGAGCTTGGATCCTGGTTACACTGGTAGGTTAACCCAACCTGCTGCTCTTCTGACACCTCCTGAAGCTGTATGTCCTCAAAGTGAACAAAGAAGCTACTTGGTTCCTGATAGAAACTGAATACCATTTCCGTTTCCACCTTCCTCCGGCATGGTCTGTGCTTCTGCCCTTGTTAGTTAGATCAGTGAGTTAGCCAAGATATTAACTTCCCACTTCTCCGCCTTGTGTTTCATGTATAGGGACTTGGCACAGTGCAAAAGAAGAGCCCAGAATTTGGTCCTAGACTTGACTCTAGCCATTGACTGTGGCACTTGGGTAAGTTCCTCTTTTTTGCCTTCTATAGAAAGAGAAGTTGGGTTAGGTTAGGGATGGCAAATATATGGCACACATGCTGTCATTCCCCTTCCTGTACCTGTGGCAGGCAGTATTAATTGATCATTGAATTCTTTATTGCTGACTCCAGACAGAGCCTTAGAATTCTAAGGCCGTGCTCTAGACAGCCACTACCAGTCGATCAGAGCTGGCACTTATGTTGAACTCTGTTTGCCATCTGAGGACCAGATGTTCCCTAAGTTTCTCTCTTCTCAGGTGTTTGAAGATTTTGCTTCCTCTGCTGTTCTCATCAGCTTTCCTAAGAAAAACCTGTCAGTCTGTGCTCAGCTCTCTCAAAAGCCTCCTGTCTCTTGCCCTCCATTACCGTGGGAACTACTCTTTGCTAAGCATTTTTGACAATTCCCTTCTCTTCCACATGTCATGGAAGACAGCTGCCAGTCTCAGAGGTCCCCAAACTGGCCAGAATGTCAATTAAATTCATTTGAGTAGGCTTTGAGCAGTAAATCTTTAATATTAAAAAAATGACTTGAGCTCTAATGCCTTCCCCAGGCTTTCTGCAAATCTCTGGGGCAATTTTTGTTCTCATGCTTACCTTTTAATTCTGACATTTTCCTTCCCCTGACTTCTCAGTCCTGTGCTTGTCAGCTCCCCTCCTTAGCTGTCCCTCTGTGTCCCATGCAGGACGAAGCCTCTGTTTGCACTCATTCCTCTCGAAGTGCCATCACCACTTGGCTGCTGTCATATGTTAGACTTTTCCTGAAGGCTGGGAGTGGTGGGTAGGGGAGGGCAGAGAAGAGGTTTCCGTGCAGGACAGCACAGTGCTACTAACACTTTAAACCTGAAGATTAGACATCTTGTTTCTCCAATTCCCACACTGGCCCGGAGATGGCTGCTGTCCACCTCAGACCCTCAGCCTGTTTGCTGGGTCTACCACCCCCTGTGGCCCTTTTTACACACTCTCTAGTTCCCTTTGCTTTCCCAAGAGCTGTATGCCTGCTCTCCTGGACTGTCCAGAAGAACTTGAACCTTTCTTTACCTCTTTGATGTGCCTACATCTTCTAGACCATGCCTTGGGGACAATTACATTTCACTTCAAAGAAGTGCCTCCGCATATTTTCCTAAATAAAAAGCCATGTGCTCGGACTGGAATTTTGTCATTCCTCTAGGATGTAAAAGCAGCTACAGTCAGTCCTTATTATGAACGGCCATCACTGTTTCCTTTTGATACCAAAGATGAATAAGATGTATCCTTGCCCTCAAGCTGCCTACAACTGGATGGTGGACATAGACACGTAAAACATCAGTTACCTTATGAAGTGAGCCGTGCTAGAGAGAGGACCAAGGAAGATGAACGCAGACCCATTTGTAGGAGTGGAGTCAGAAAAAGCTTCCCAATGGACGTGTGCCAGAGGTGAGTCAGGAAGGCTGTGTAGGAGTTAGAAGTCAGACTAACAAAGGGTGGAGGAGGAGATACGGCATTCCAGACAAAGGGAGCTGCCTGCGCAAAGGTAGGCAGTCTTGAAAGAGCATCGTGAGGTCAACAGTTCAATACTCCTCCAGTGCACTGAGTAAGGTAAGACCTGGGGCTTGAGAGATGGGCAGGGCTGGTCTTGGGGACCTTGGTGGGAACTTCCACAGGCCGTTAATCTGGAGAGTGATGTGACTGTTTTAGGGAGACCCTGGGCAGCCAGTGCTGTGAAAGCTAGATTGGGGCAGAGAGAGGGGGTGGGCAGGGAGTCCGGAGAATTATTTTTTGCTAGTCTCTGGGAGGATTAAGGGTCTAATCTAGAGCAGTGGCAGTTCTGATACAGGCAAGTCTTGATCCGAAGGATGTTTAGGGAGTGAGTGTGGGTTGGGTTGGTTCTGCTTGGGTAAAGGTGAGCTTGGTCTCTGCTCTAGATCTAGAAGTGAACAGCAGTCAGCAATGAAGACGTGAATGGAGGAAGACCAGAAATCCAAAATCCCCAGGTGATGCCAGGCTCAGGAGCCATAGAAGTGTCTGGATTCTGGGAACAAAGTACTAACGAATAAACTCGGGGAAGAGCAAGCGACTTCTTCCAAATGATTTGTGTGCTGCTAAAGCCAGATTTATTGGATCCTTAATCAAAGAGATTTAGGTTCTCTCCTCATACCACAAGACAGATGAGTGAAGAGAGAATGGATTCAAATCCATCTCGTTGGCCTCCAAAGTTACTACATCCCATCATCCCATCATCTCCGATGTGTTATTGGGAAAGGCTTTCCCCTGATTCTGGGTGGTTCTACCTGTGAAAGGAGTTCAGTTAGTATAACACTGGGTCCCTTTCCACCCCATTTATTTTACTACTCTGGGGAGAGGGAGTGACTCTTATCTTACCAGCTGGTAAATTTAGGAAGAACAAGGGGGTATGCCTGTGAAGTAGCTCTTCTCTCTTGGGAGTAATCTGGCCCAGAGGAGAAGCCGAGGGCTGTACCTACTTTATGTCTTGTTTTTAAATCCTCACTGAGGACATATTTATTGATTTTAGGGGGGGAGAGAGAGAGAGAATGAGAGAAAGAGAGAGAGAGAGAGAGAAACATAGGTTGCCTCCCACATATGCCCCGACTGAGGATTAAACATGCCACCTTTGTATGTGCCCTGACTGGGAATTGAACCCGAAACCTTTTGGTGTATGGGACAATGCTCCAATCAACTGAGCCACCTGGCCGGGGTACCCCACCCCCTTCCCTGGCTATATGTCTTGATGGACTGGCCTCCCTCACAGAAGTCGTCCTGGTCAGCATTGCCATGACACGAAACCCGTGAATCAGGCTCCATCCCATCCTCTCCCATTAAGCTACATTTCCCAAGTCAGCCTCTATCAGTGGTACTGTCAATATTTTGATCTCCCTCTGTTTTATTAAAAAATTTCTTTCAGGACCAAGCCAGAAAGACAATTGCTACTTGTTGGGAACTACTTGGAAACCCCAATATTGCAATGGTTATTAACCACAGAATAGAAATAACACCAATAAGGATAATAATATAAGGAGAGTAATAGAAATAGTTCCCATTTATGGAGATTTTACTATGTGCTGACATCCTTGCATGGATTACCTAGAAACCCTGGCAACAGCCTGAGGAAGTAGGAGCTATTATTATCTCCACCTGACAGTTAAGGAGACAAACTCAGAGTGACTTGGATGTTGAGCAACATGCTAAGTCACACTTCTAGTCCATGGGAGAAACCTCCCTGTAGCCAAGACCAAACCGCCAGGCTATATGGCCTTCAGGAAAGAAAAGGGCCATAGAGACAATGTCAATAGGGAGGGCTTCCTGGAAAAGGGGTGAACAGAGGCCTTGAGCTAAATCTTGAAGGATACACAGATAAATTCTTCGAGCTGTTACTTTAGCACTTCTGTTTTGTTCTGTTCATTGGCAAGTCCCAGTGGTATGTGCTCAATAACTCTTGGGTGCCTCTCCCTTGAATGTAGATATCATATCATTTGTTTAACTTGCTGAATAAAGTAATTAGTACCTGGGAGCCTGCCTGCCTGGCAGAATATATTGGTGCAGCAAACGAAGCTTATGCCTTCAGGCCGTGCAGTGGAATTTGATTTAATTTGTCTCAAGGTTAGGGAAGACGATGGGGGACTTCAGCGTCTCCTTCATCTCCGTCACAGAGTTAATGCTTTGCAAGGGTGGAGGGAGGTGGCACTGGGCCGTTTCAGCGCTAATGGGACTCCAGAAGCTTTCCCACTGGAGTCGGAATTGCTTTATGAATGCGGCTGAGCAGCAGCCACACTCCCTTCCTGGGAAGATGCTGTCTTTCAGAGTCACAGTGAACAGACCTGTGGGTGTGGCTACAGCCTTTGCCCACAAGACTGTGAGCTCCTTGAGGTGAGGACTTTATTTCATTCATTTGTGTCTCCATCCCAGGTGAGGTATAAGAGGGACTCTGTCTTCCCTCCACCCTGTCCTGTCTCCTCTGAGAGGTGATAGTTCTCACCTTTACCCTACCCAGCCTACCTCTGCTTCATCCAGAGGACATTCTCTCTGCCCACTGCATGTGGCCGGCCCATTCTCTGTGCTTTCCCCCTAGTCCATGCCATTTCTCTCCATCTCCACCTTTCTGAATTCTCTGCACCCTTTCCGTTTCGGTTCTAACCTCCCTTCCTCTGGTCCTTTCTTCCCTGGGCTGTTCCAGAAGGTAGAGTGTTGGGAAGACAGTACAGTTCAGATGTTAAAGGCACAGGCTCTGGAGCCAGACCAGCTGGGATCAAACCCCTACTGCATTGCTTCTTTGCTGTGTGGTCTTGAGCATGTGACTTAACCTCTCGTTGGCCCAGTTTGCTAGGGGACCCCTAAGAGTTAAACCACAATGCTGATTTCTCCCCCATCCTCTGTGCCTCCCAAGGACTCCTCACCTTCAGGATGCTACTGGGGATGTGTGCCTTGTTCTATCATGCCACGCCCCCCAACCCCAGCCTTGGTACACTGGTTCCAGGTACAGCAGGCAGACTGGATCTTCCCCCAAGGGCCTTAACGGTGGTTAATGGATCTCAGTCCACCTGAAATGAAGTGCATGGGGCAGGCTCACCAGCATGTCTCTTCTCCTGCTCTTGGATCTCCTGCGGGAGCTGAAGTAGGTGTGAGGCTGACTGGTCCCCCTTCCCAATATCCACAGGGTGTCCTTGCCCCACTTCAGCTTCCATGGGCTGAGTGCTCTGAGGCAGAGGCTGGCCTTTCCAGATAGAAAAACTGGGGTTTCTTTTTAGAGCGGGTGATGAGGGAGAAAGCCATACTCGGAGATCTTAACCTGATGACAAGTGCCGTGTCTTCCAAACTCAATGCACTGGAGAGGGGTGTGTGAGGAGGATGAGCAGACTCAGGGGTGTCAGAGTTGCAGGGGGGAGGAGGGTTAGGGCTGCTTCCAGAGTTATGACTTAGGGAGAAGGGGAGACAGGTTTTTGGCTCAGCAGCAGGATGACTATTCTAGTAGCTAGAGCTGCCCCAAAGTGCCTGGGCTTTGTAAGATTACGAGTTCCCCGTCACTGGAGAGGTTAAGCACAGCCTTATATGGGACCTGCTGTACTGACAGCCCTTCTTAAGAGCTTACTGTGTGCTAAGCCCTGCATTAAGCCCTTTATTATCTCATTGAATCCTCACCACAACTTCATAAGTGTAGGTGCAATGATCATTTCCCTCATATCATAAATAAAGAAGTTAAAGCCCAGAGGGTTTAGGTGACATACCCAGGTCAGGCAGGACGAGGTTTAGTCCTGGCTTGACCACTTATTGTGTATCACTGGATACATTACTTCTAATTCCTCTAAGCCTCGGTTTCTGCACCTGGAAAGCCAGGATCTCAAAGTAAGTGCCCGGCAAATACGAGCTACTCTTAGTCTCAGGCTAAGTCATTGTTTCAGGTGAACACAGCTGGCCTCCACATCTTCGTTCTAATCAAGTCCTCGAGGTCCTGGGTTCAGTCAGGCTCCAGTCTCTCCTCTTACCTCAAGTCACAGTCTAGCTATGCCAAGAAACACAAAGAGGGTTCTTCCTCCCTCCCTCCCTCTGTTTCTTTCTCTTTCTTTTCTTCCTTCCTTTCTTTCTTCCTTCCTTTCTTTCTTTCCTCTCTCATCCCTGTTTTTTTCATAAAGAGGGGTTTTTTTTTTTTTTTAAATCTTGAAGAGTGTTCTTCAGGTTGCTTATTAGATATCCAGAAATAAGGTCCCTTGATGAGAGCAGTTTGGGAAACAATGGGTTAAACAATGGGTCGTGGTTATGCAGCATTTCCCAAATTTATTTGATCATGTACATCTCTTCAGCCTTTGATTTCTGGTATTATTGTCCAGGTCTGTTTGCTAATCACTGCCGGGAAAGCTCACGCCTCTCTGGCTATTGATAAGGGGCAGGGAGAGTTAATCATGAGAGGAGACTCTCACAGGAGAGTCTGCTTGGGTGAGAGCTGTCCCAAGTAGAACCATGGAGGCTGCCAGGAGAATGACCTTCCCCAACTTGTGGCCAAGGGTGGGCATGCAAGTGCATGACGTGGGTCACTGGGAGTTTTTTTATGCTGGTAGCAACATGAAAGTAGGTACTGTGCCCAAGGCCTTAAGTGTTTGGGGTGCATATATCCTTTAAGGCCCCTCAGGCCTGCCTCTTGTGCTTTAGTTCTGTATCCTACGCACAAACGTCCTCCAGGCTCTGTTCCAAGATCTCAGGTTCCGAGAATGCCAGGATCATCCAGTCCCTTCTTCCCTGCCATTTGTGGATCACCAAGAGTCTTACCGGCTGAGGTGTATTCTTCCTGCGAGCCTGTGCGTTTATTAATTCTACCAATTCAACACATTTTGTATCTACCAAGAAAACATAATAGACAAAATATTCCTAAGCACTTCTCTTTCTTATTATCTAGCCTCGTTATTAATCCCTATTATAATGCAATATATTTTCTTTTAATCACTGGTCCATTTGGGAAGCATGTCTTGAAGATGGCTGGGGAAAAGGGGTTGATGGCTTTGTGGGGTGGATGGTGAAGGGCTCTGTCTCCAGGCTTCAGCTCTGGCTGTGCTGAAGGGGTGCTTTATGGGGGGTTCATCTTCCAGCCCAGCAAGGATCCAGCTGATGAGTTCTGACCCTGCGGCCTTTAGGCCTTTGGAAAAAGAAAAATGAGCCAGCATCAGCCCCAGCGTAGTAGTTTGCTTCCCTCCTAATCAGTGCCAGGGCCCCAGACACCAGGGCTGTAATTACTTATGCTGTCAAGAGAAGGGAGTTCTTAAAGTGATTTATCATGAAGGTGACAAAATGACAATAGCTCATCACTTAAAACAATGAGCCTGCCAGATGTTGACCATGCAGTGTGGGCACGTGGGGGTGGCAGCACCCCCCTCTCTGTCTCTGCAGGACTTCCTTGGCCAAGTTAATTAGAGATGAGCACTGCAGGGAGGCCTCCTCTAGGGAGAGGCATCTTATGGCACCGATTAGGCATTGGCCAGAGTTGTGCCTCCCATGTGGGCCCTTCTGAGAGGTTTTAAAAACATTTATCCAACTCTTACTATACCAGGTGCTTTGCAGAGTGTTTTGTGTGTATCATCTCATGACAACTGGAATGTGGCAGATGTTATCTCTCAGGTGTGCTGATAACCCCTGCGGAGGTCCCCATAGCTGGGGCCAGGAGAGCCACACCCAGGATGGAAGTTGACAATCAGGCTTAATTAAGATTCCAGGGGCAGCAGTGAGCACTGGGGCTCTCTATGCCCTTGCATTTTAACCCCCAAATCGTAGGTGTCCCCTGACTCATTACCTCAATATGGAGGCTGGAATATCCTTTTCTGTTTTTTCTCTGGCCGGTCTCTTGTGCAACAAATTCCCTCTGCATCACAGCCCTATTCTACCTCTCTTTTCTTAGGAACACCCCTTTCACATGGGCCATACCTTAAAGGGAAATACAGTGCAGTGATGAGTAACAGCACCACTGGAGTCTGACTGCTCGCACTGTAATCCCAGCTCCGCTCGTCAACTGTGTGACTTTGAGAAAGTTACCTAACCTCTCTGTGCCTTGGCTTCCCCATTTGTAGAATAAAGGTACTAAGAGTATCCATCTGGGGGTTATTGCAAACATGAAGAGAGTTAGTGTGTGTAAAGTACTTTTCCTTCAATTAATATTTTGAGCACTTACAAAATGTAAAATGGTGTAGTCACTATAGAAAACAGTATGGGGACTCCTCAAAGAATTAACACTAGAGCTATCATATGGTCTAGCAATCTCACTTTTTAAAAAAAAATTTTTTTAGAGAGGGGAAGGGAGGGAGAAAGAATGGGAGAGAAACATCAGTGTGTGGTTGCCTCTCCCGTGTCCCCCTACTTGGGACCTGGCCTGCAACCCAGGCATGTGCCCTGACTGGGAATCGAACTGGCGACCCTTTGGTTCACAGGCTGGTGTTGAATTCACTGAGCCACCCCAGCCAGGGCAGCAATCTCACTTTGAAAGAATTGAAATCAGGATCTTGAGAAGACATTTGAACTCCCATGTTCACTGCAGCATTATTCACAGTCGCCAAGGTATGGGAACACCCTAAATGTATATCAATGAATGAATAAATGAAGAAAATGTTGTTTATTCCTAAAATGGAATATTATTCGGTCTTTAAAAAGAAGGAAAACTTCAATACGCCACAACACGGATGAAGCAAGAGGTCATTATTCTAAGGGAGATAAGCCAGTGGGCCACTGAAGGACAAATACTGCATGATCCCACTGGTGTGAGGCATCTAAAATAGTTAAACTCACAAAGAACAGAGAGTAGAATGGTGGTGGCTATGGGCTGGGGAAGGGGAAGGCAGGGAGGTGCTGTTCAGTGTGTACAAAGTGCCGGTTTTACGAGATGGGTAAGTTCTAGAGTAAGATCTCCTGCACAACACTGTGCCTACAGTTAACCATACTGGACTGTGCACTTAAAAAATTTGTTGACAGGGTGGTTCTCACGTTAAGTGTTCTCACTACAAAAACACAAACCAACAAACCTTAAAAAAACCCCTGAAGGGTGTGAGCAAATGTTTGGAGGTGATGGATGTGTTGATTACATTGTTTTGATGGTTTCATGGGTGCATGCATTTGTGTCCAAACTCATCAAATTGTATACATTAAATATGGGCAATTTTTGCATACTAATCATCCCTCAGAAAAGCTGTTAAAAGCAAACAAAACTAAAAGTAATATAAAAAATATCATTGAAAAATAAATAGATAATAAAACAAAAAACCCCAATGTTTTGAGCAGTAACCCCGTGTCGGTGCTGGAACTGCCACCAGGAGCACAGCGGACACCTCGCAGGCAGAGCCTCTGCCCTCAGCGCACTTAGTCTTCCCGCGGAGGCAGGCATTAGTCAGATAATCACACAAATAATTATGTATTTAAAATCTGAATACGCGCTGCAAAAAGGAAATCCGGAAGCGAGGTGAGCAGATAACAAGGGGGTGCGACCTTGTGTGGGAGACCAGGGTTTCCTAGGAAGTGATGTTTAGGCTGAGTGATGAGTAAGGGGTCAGCCGAAGGAAAAAAAAAAAAAGAAGAGAATGTTCCAAGCACAGATGGTTCCGGAGTGATGGGGTGAGAGCAATGCCAATTCAGTAGAAACCGTACTTTGAATTTTGATCTTTTCCTGGGCTAGTGAGATGCAGTACAACACTCCCTTGTGACTCTGGGCAGGGGCAGCGAGCCGCAGCTCCCAGTCAGCCACACAATCCCAAGGGTAAACAATGGATGCTCCACAGTGTGTTCATTGTATGAGATGATTTTCTGCACAACTGATGGCTAATGTAAGTGTTCTGAGCACATTTAAGGTAGGCTAGACTAAGCTATGATGCTCAGTAGCCTAGGTGTATTAAATGCATTTTCGACTTAATACTATTTTCTACACGATGGGTTTATTGGAACATAACTCCACAGGAGGTTGAGAAGCATCTGTAAATCAAAGAAAAGGAAAAGGAAAAGCATGTGCAAAGGCCCTGGGATGGGAAGGAGCATGCATTTTTGTAGAGCCAATAGGAAGACCCATGTAGACGGGGGTCCACATGTAGACCCATCTGGGGGATGTGCTCATTTCCTGGTTTATTTCTGCCCTTTCCTCTCTTCTCCCAGAGAGGGCAAGTGACTATTCTTAGTGAGTTTGATAGAAGGAGCTGAGTGTGCTTGGTTTGGCCACCTACTTTGTCTCCTTTAGGGACCTTCTGCCTGCTGTCCTACTATGCCGTGTAGCTGGCTGTGTGGGGCTGTTTGACGCTGAGGGTGGGATTAGGAAGCTCAGTGTTGTCACCTGGGCCACAGTCCCCAGCAGTACACTCTTGATTGTACAGGTGGGGTTTTGATCTCCACCTGCTGGACTCCCTGAGTTCTAATTCAGAGTCCAGTGTGTCTGTTTTGGGGGGACTGGTCAAGTGCCGAGTAGTAGATATTTTTAATAAAACCTCTGTTTTCCCTTCATAGCTGGAGGCTGGGGGTGGAGGAAAGGAGTCTGGGAACCTCTTTACTATTGAGTGCTCCACAAATTCAATTACACTTTTCTCCGCCAGAAAGTTAAACAATTTTAATGGAATACATCAACAACTTAAATGGTATTGCTGTCTTTGCTTTAGGAGGAGAAATTTCGAGCTCTTTCTGGTTTTGCCTCTTTGAGCCCGCCCAGCTTTCATGTTTGGCTTCTGGCCCAGAGCCTGAGAGACTCCCCTCCTTCTTTTATTCCCACTCAGTTGGCAAATTACCTAAACCCATCAATCCTTCTATAGTTCATTGTAGAAGGGACACACTTCCCATCTCATTTCATCCTTATGAGAACCTCAAAGGGAGGAATATTGTCCCATTTTACAGATAAGGTGACTGAAGGTCACACAAGGGAAGCAACTGGCCCAAGGACACAGGGAAGAGAGGACAGTCCAGGATCTGAGCCAAGCCTCTGATTTCAAAGTCCATGCCATCTTTTGGGGACCTTATCATTGTACTAGTCAGTGATCACTCATTACTGGTCTATGAAGAAAAATGGAGGTGCCTCAGAAAATAAGAGTCAGGGGCTTCAGGAGCCTCAGGCTGGGAACCAGGGACACACTGAGCTTTAAGACCTTCTTTTCCTCTCATCTGTTTGTTTCCTTTACTCTCACAGCAGGTATACGTTTTGTACTTAATAGGGATAGGACCACTCACAGCCCTGGTTTCTGGTCCTGCCTCCAGCTTAAAGATCCCTTCCAGAGGGAAGCCCTTCTAGGTTGTGAGGTTAGGTCTCCTTGTCTTTCTCCTCCGTTGCACTGATCTCAGTTTT
Source organism: Anoura caudifer (assembly GCA_004027475.1). NCBI lineage: Eukaryota > Metazoa > Chordata > Mammalia > Chiroptera > Phyllostomidae > Anoura > Anoura caudifer. The sequence goes on from PVKU01006956.1 coordinate 94,308, forward strand.
TAACTACATAACTGTGTGGTTATTTGATTAATGTATGACTCCTCCATGAGACTCTAAATACTGTGAGGACAGTGCTGCTGGACACATCCCTGGCACTCCATAGACACTCAATGAAAAACCCAATAAGTGAAGATGAGGGGAAAGGCTTTTCCGACAGAGGGAGTAACACAGGTGAAGGCCCAGAGGAGAGCAGGAATCTGGCACTCGAAAAGCAGGCAAGTCAGGGGACAAGGCCAAAAGTGAGGAATAAATGGCTAAGACACTGTCAGCCCAGTTAAGGATTTTAGATATTCTTCCGGGTGCATTGAGAGGCTTTTGCAAGGTTGTAAGCAGGGAAGCAACGAGGTAGGATTTGTGTTTTATTGGGATTATTTTGGTTGTAGCAGGGATGAGACCGGAAACAGGGAAGCCAGGAAGGAGTCTATTGTACCAGCCCAGCAGAGGGACAAGGGTGGCTTGGAACAGAATGGTGGCAATGGTGTTGGAGGGAAATTGACAAAGTTGAGGATAAGACGGGCAGGACTTGTTATGGGGGTGGGGTTGAGTTGAGAATGGTGTCAAGGAAGATGCTTGGGTTTCTAGCTCAGGCAGCAAAGGGCTGAGGGTTTGAGCAGGACTGTGATCAGTCCAGGCTAATTCATAGCAGCAGGGTGGAAACCTGGTTCCCTCTTGACCTCCCACACATCTTTTTTTT
>PVKU01006957.1:0-49146 GCA_004027475.1 Anoura caudifer
GAGGGGAAAAAGGTACAGAGAACAAGTAGCATAGATGGCAGGTAGAAAATAGACAGGGGGAGGGTAAGAATAGTATGGGAAAAGTAGAAGCCAAAGAACTTGTATGTATGACACATGAACATGGACTAAAGGGGGGGAATGTGGGTGGGAAGGGGTATGCAGGGTGGAGGGGAATGAAGGGGGGAAAATGGGACAACTGTGATAGCATAATCAATAATATATATATTTTTAAAAGTATAATATCATAACATTATGCTGTGGCTGGTGGCTCAGTGGGGTGAGTGCCAGACTGTGAACTGAAGGGTCATAGGCTGGATTGGCAGTCAAGGCCACATGCCTGGGCTGTGGGCCAGGTCCCCACTTGGGGACATGCAAGAGGCAGTCAACTGATGTTTTTATCCCTCTTTCTCCCTTCCTTTCCCTCTCTCTAAAAAATAAATAAAGTCTTTATAAAATATATAACACTAACCAATAAAGCCTACTTTATAGGGGAGACAGTGAAAGCACAGGTATGTTAAGTAATTCGTCAGGTTTTATATAGCCAGGAAGTGTCTGAGCTAAGGATTTCAGACCTTTAGTCTTAACTACTATGTTCCATTGCCTTCTTTGATGTGACTGTCAATCTAACTTATAAAGCATAATGCCAAGCAGATTGCAAATTATGTGATACCACAAAATGCTATGTATTGTCACTGACAGAAATCCATGCTATGTTTATATTTAGTAAATTCCTTTTATTTATGAAATCCAAAATCTTTTCATTGCAAAAGCAAGACAAACTCAGGAGGAAGAAGGCAAAGAAGAGCAGAAAGCATAGCTAGCTACCAATTTCAAGTTTCTGCAGTCCCAATGACTAGACCCCTGTCCAACACGAGCAGCCACACAGGCTACTGACTGGGTAAGAAATGGGTTTTGGAATTAGGCAAATCTGAATTCAAGTCCTGTTCTCATCACATGCTCCTTGGGTAACTTTGTACAAATTATGAATTGTCTCCAGAATTTACTTTTATCATCTCTAAAATAGAGATTAATAATAGTACCTAGTTCTTAAGAGTTGTTTAGAAGATTAAGTATACCAAGTGTATCGCTTGGGACCTAGAAGCACTTGCTAAGTGATAGTTTCTTCTTTCAGTAAATTAATTTGTTTACGTGGAACCCAATCCTTTTCCTGTTTTCACCTCCACCCACTCACCAAACCCACATAACAAAAAACTCCACTCACATAAGGGTGTGTGTGCATGTTGCAAAGTTGGAGAGAAGGGTAGGATTTTGTCTGTCACTCTTACCCTACGGTTAGTAATGCCTGCAGCACTCACCTGGGGCCACACCACTTGTGGCAGCACCCACAGACGTTTTCCCAGCACAGCCAATGTTGTGGCTGGACTTCCCCTCGTGCGTCTTATTATGATTGCAAGAAGCACCCAAGTAAAAAGAAATCATCGGAGAACTTTGGAGAATAAGATTTATTACTCACAGATCTTGGAGGGTACACAGCACAGTGGACAGCCACACAGTGAGGTTGTGGGTAGAGGGGTGTGGGGAGTGAGTCTGGACCTGGGACTGCCTTTGTTAAAGTCAAGAGTACAGTGCTTGAGTTTCATGTGTTTGCTCTTTATTGGCAAATTTAAAATATAAAAGTGGGAATTAGGATGTGAGAAGAAAAAAGTGGGGTCTCTCAAGTGGTCAGCTAGTTGGGTAACCCAGGCTTTCTAAAAGGGGAACTTCATGGGTGGGGTGGCCTGATTTCTTATCTGGTTGTTTTACCAGTGATATGTTTATTCAAGATGGATGTCTTTGAAATGGATGCTTTGGCAATCAAAAGCTTAGTGTCAGGGCTTACATGACAAATTTCTATCACAGAAACCTAACACTTTAAGACTGAATATTAGACACAGCCATTCTTAAGCCATTCTTAAGATCTTTCCACCAATTCTAAGGACCTTTAGCTCCTGCCTAATACTAGATCGCTGAGCCCTTTCTCTGCTGTCTTTTATGCAATCCCTCCACCTCCAAATGTCTGTTCCTTTCTAGTGTGCAAAAATGCAAATCTGACTTTCTATCCATGCAAGTTTTTTTTCCCCAACACAGAAAACACTTCTTTCCCAACAGGATTTTTTAAAAACTGTTGATGTAATAACTTTTTGTTTTCCCACACCCAGTTACATTTGGTTTACATTTTAGAGTAGAACTCTAAATTTCTTATTTAGAAAATAAGAATTTCATGAAGTTGAAATATGATTTTCACTACCAAAATTTGGGAGAAAATTTAAAAATAACTTTCATGGACCAACACTAAAAGTAAAGAAGACAATGTACCTGAGAAACTATATAGGTAAGTTCAAAGTTTCCTTGAGAATGCCAGACCACACTGATGTGGGAACTCAATTCTCTTTTGTTGAATCATATATCATGTGGAAAAAATAGCTAAGGAATTTTTTAAAATTCCAGTAATACAGTTTTTTTTTTTTCCCCTCAGAAGCTAACTTAATCTGGCACCAGTACAGACCAAAATAAAGTTCTGTAAAGTACAAGTGACCTCTTATTGCCTCAAAGGCAATGACGTCAGATGCTTGGTGTTTTGGAAGCAGTAAAAGAGCCTTGCTGTCAGCTAATGCAACCCCCTCATTTCACAGATGAGGAAACTGAGCCCCACCTAATTAATAACACAGCAGAGCCCAGAGTTGAGGTGTCCTGAATCCAATGTAGTCTGTTGCCCATGACATCATGGCTATCATGTAGCCACTATCAAGATGGGTCCCAGGGAGCATGGAATGGGACCCAAGAGAAGCCAGACTCTGCTGTTGAAGGGAAATATGAGCAGTGGGGCCAGAGAGAACTTTGTTCAAGCTACTGTACCTTCTGCTATGGTCTGAAAGTTTGTATCCCCCAAAAATTCATGTGTTGAAACCTAACTCTCGAGATAATGTACTAATTAGGAGGTGGGACCTTTGGGAGGCAATTAGATCATGAGAGCAGAGCTAGTGACCTTATAAAAGAGGCCTCACACACTCAGGTAGCTCAGTTAGAGCATCCTGATGAGCCAAGGTTGTGGGTTTGATCCCCCATCAGAGGACGTATGAGAATCAACCAATGAATTCACAAATAAGTGGAACAAATTGATGTTTCTCTCTTTCTCTATCTAAAAAAATCAATGAATAAATTTTTAAAAAACAATTTAAAAAAAGAAAAGAAGAGGCCTCACAGAGAACACAAGAACGTTCCCCTACCCCTTCTGCCTTTTGAAGTTACAGTGAAAAGATAGCTGTCTAGCAAGTGGGCCTTTGCCAGAAACCAAATCTGCCAGCACCATGATCTTGGACTTCCTACCCCGTAGAACTGCGAGAAATAAACGTTTTTAGTATATAAGCCATCCACTCAGTGGTGTTTTGTTATAGCAGCCCAAATGGACTAACACACCTTTGTTGGCCCAAGTTAATTCATCTATAAAAAGGGGGCCTAGTCCTTTCTTACAGGGCTATTTTGAAGATATTTTAAAGTGTAATAATGCACATAAGATCTGTTGCTTTGCTGGAACACAGCAGACATAAAATGAAAGAGAGCATCCTCCCTTCTCTTGGTCGCATCAGTATGCAAGTCAGATTCAAGGCCAAAAATGACAAGCAGAAATAGTTGAGAGACAATGCAATATGTGAGCATTTCATTGGTACACTTTGTTGGGATTAAGGCAAACTGGGCCTGTCCCTCATTGTGTCAGTCAGCCAATGAGTGAAGAGAAATCTGTTCCAAGTTCTGCATGGAGAAATGGTGCATGCAGGTCCAGCCTGGTTCCAGCCTGCACACCCTTTCCACTGCCTCCCCACTCATTTCCCAAGGACAGGCTCTATCCTTTTCTAGTTGCCAGAGTCAATCTTGACCTGGGGCCAGATGTGCTCAGATGACTCCAGCTCCACATTTGGCTGCCAGTCTGATCCTGACCTATTGCCCAAATCTTGATGGCTGAGCTTCTGCTTGCCCTCCTACCTGATTCCCTGCCCCACTGACCTGCTTTCTACTCTTCCCTGGCTTCCTTGTCATTCTGTCACACACATCTGATAGGAAGCCCACTACATTCTCACCTGGGCCCTCTTGTGCTCAAAAATTACAATGACTTCCTGGCACATAATGTTTTCTCAAGAGGCCATACTTATGCTACTGAATCTGTCCTTAGCTACGCTGACCTATCAGGTTCTTTCCTGGGAACTGTGAGAACTTAAACAGAGACAGAAAGTGGTAAGAGTAAGTCCCCTCTGACAATGTTCAGAAGAGAAGCCCGCAAACTCTTCCTGCTTCTGAAGGACTGACTGACCCTGTTGCCACCCTTCCTGAAACTTGGCTATTCTGCCTTGTCTTCTCTGTGAGCTTTCACAATGAATCTAATTTTTGCTTAAGTGATAGATCTGTTTCTGGAGCTTTCATCCATATGAACCTTATCCAGTAAAGATCTCAATTGTTGATTATTTATCTGAACTCAATGTGTCTTGCTTCCACTCCAAGACCTCCTTTTCAGTCAACCCACTTAGCCAAACCAAATCTTAAAGCATAACAATATAGACTGGCCATTAACATTGATATTTGCCCCAGGTTATTAATAGTAATTTCTTTGGTCATATTTATTTATTTATTCATCTAGCCTTCCATCTATCCATATTGAGCATTTACTTCACACTTGGCACTATCCATGCTCCTGGGATTCCAGAAATATAACGGACAGCATCCCTGCTTTTCAGCCTCATAGACCAGTGAAGTTAACTGCCATACCAATAAATAATCAGTACACAGGGCTAAGAGCTTTAATGGAGGCACAAATATGGGTCAATGAGAACACAGAGGTGGGAGCAAATGCTCTCTTCAGAAGGGGTCAAGATGTCTTTACAGAGTAGCTCAAATTTAAAATGAGTATTAAAGAATGAGAATCAGTTCGCCAAGAGAATAAGGGTAGCACTGCTTTAAAAGTAAAAACACGGCAAGAATAGCAAATGTTTTAATTAATCAACCCTGCAATCCCATTTCTGGGATTTATCCTACAGATGTACATGTGCTATGACTTACAAATGACTTATGTATAAGATTAATCATTTCAGCATTGTTTGTTAAGATAAGAGGTGGAAAACAATCTGTGCGTAAACTAATGAGCACTGGCTACATAAATGTGGTGTGTCCACCTGATGGAAGACTATGCAATTGTAAAAAGAATGAAATTTTATTTACCAATATGAAAGATCTTTAAGATACAATGCTAAGTTTTCAAAAGCAACATTTAGAGCAATATTGTCTTTTGTTTTAAATGGGGTAAAATGAGAATATATATTCATATTGTTCCCATTTATACTAAAAAGCTAAAGTTATACACATCTGGTAAAAGCAGTTACTGTTGGGTATGGGGTGGTGAGAACTGAAAAAAAAACAGTAAAAGGGGTGAGAGTAGGACTTTTCGCTGAAAACTTATATTTATGTTTTTAATTAAAATATTATCTCTTTTAAAATGTAAATAAGTTTTCAAAGAATATATTGCAAGGAAACATTGAAGTAAGAGGCAGGGCTCAAAAGACAACACTTTTTTTTTTTATTGCTCTATGAGTCAGATATTTGCTGGCAAAAGAAAATAAGGAGAGAATGTTTTGATTCACCTCCTTCTTACCTGGGTAGCAACACTCTAACAGCTAACTGCTCACAGCAATTTCAAAATATGAGAGTAGATACCTTTAAAAACACAGATATGAGTGGAGATTTATGGCTGGCACAAAAGCAAAACACTGTTGGCAGGGAAACCTAACACACAGATTGGGAGGCAGAATTTTTATTCCTCATGTGTGTGTATTCATTCCATTTAAACAACATTCCTTCAGCTTTATTTTTGAAAGAATCTAAAGGTTTTTCATTTAAAACACTAAGAAAAAAATAAAATAAAATAGCCTACGCTTAAGTCATCTTAAAATAAAAAATTCACTGTAACTTTGAACTTTCGAAGCCTCCCTTGTGGAAAATATAAGATATGAGGCTGAAAGTCTTGACTTCTCCAAGCAATAGGCCAGGATTTTTATTGTTGTTTTTTTTTTCCCCACCCTTCTGAGCTCGTACTCCTCTTTAAAAGAAGAACAATACCCCCTGTTAGGTATTCCATGCCATTTGATTGTTATAAAATCCATTCAGATACTCAAATGAAAGAAGATAATTATAATTAAGTAAAATCAGTATCATTCAAATAAGAGTCCTCTGATAGTTGTCATTACCTGAGAGTTCAGTCCTCAATTTAATAGTTTCAAAACTTTTTGTTTTCAATTCACCAAAGGATGACCAGATTTGGGGGGATTGGGTCATTCTACCAAAACGCAGAAGAGTTTTGGTTTTTGTAGGCAGCTGTTGTTTCTGTCTGCCCAATTACTACTTTTCTCCCTTTGGAGAACTATTCTCCCATCCACTTGCCAACTTTGATTTTGATTCTGATGGAGCTGTCAATCACAGTATCTAATCATGTGGCCACAAGGTGATCTAGATCTGGCCAAATACTGTAGCTCATTCCTCCAGCCCCATTCACTGGTTCAAAGGAATGGGACACTATGTGATCAGCAGTGTTTCAAGCTGGATTAAACATAGCCTTGGGTTGTTGCTATTTGGAGCTAGATGAGAAGGGACCTTGCCTCTCAGATCACAAAAGGAGGAAAGACATGAATATGAGACAGCCAGCAGCCATATAAATTATATGTGCATTTTTATAAAAATTAGTCCAGCTGTTGTTGGGAGGAAGGTAGGGGGTGGATTGGAAGGCGGGCTACCAATCAGGTTTCATCCTGTTCTTCCACCATCCCACCCTGGGTGAAGCCGCTTTGTCAGTGGGGACAAGAGGCAGCTGCCAGGCTGCCCAGGTTCCTGAAGGCTCAGCCCCACTGCCAGGATGCTCAAGAGGAAGGTCAGTCCCACTGAGGGGGCAAGGAAGGAGGAGCCCAAGAGGAGATAGGTGAGGTTGTCAGCCAAAACTGTTCCTGCAAAAGTGGAAGTGAAGCCAAAGAAGACAGCAGGAAAGGATACATCTGCAGACCCCCAAAAAAGTGCAAATGCAAGGGAAAAGGGGAGAAAAGGGAAAACAGGCTGAAATGGCGAGCCAGGAACGTAAAGAAAATCTCCCTGCCAAAAACTGAGAAACTAAAAAGAGGAGTCCAGCCTCGCATGAGGAAAAAGAAAAACAAGCCGAGTCCAATTAATATCATATACCATGTCTTACCAGTGGTCCCTATCTCCCTTATTGTACAATCCAGAGGAATATTTTATCAACTATTTTGTAAATAGTTGATAAATAATTGAATTTTTTTTCGTAGCTCTAGAAACATTTTTAAGAAAGATAGAATTCATCCAAATCCCATTTTCTAAAGTGTAAATGCTTTTAAAAAAAGATTTTATTTATTTTTAGAAAGAGGGGAAGCCAGGAAGAGAAGAGAGAAACATCAACTGGCTGCCTTTCACATGTGCCCCAGGGGACCAAGCCCACAACCCAGGCATATGCCCTGACTAGAAATCAACCCGGGGACCCTTGACCTTTCGGTCTGTGTGATGTCCAAATGACTGATTCACACAACTTAGGGCATAAATGCTTTAAAGAGGTGAATCACTTTCTGGTTGTTTATTTTTTAGTACAACCAGGAAATAGTGGGATATGTGAGGCTTTGATTGTCTTGGGCATCAGCTTAACACAATACTCCATAGATGGTGGTAGTTTTTTGGTTTTTTTTTTAGATTTTATTTATTTACTTTTAGAGAAGGGAAGGGAGGGAGAAAGAGAGAGAAACATTGATGTGTGGTTGCTTCTCACACACCCCCTACTGGGGGCCTGACCTGCAACCCAGGCATGTGCCCTGACTGGGAATGGAACTTGTGACCCTTCAGTTCGCAGGCCAGCACTCAATCCACTGAGCCACACCAGCCAAGGCAGATGATGGTAGTTTTTATATCCTATAATACAAAGCTTACCAAGTGGCAATTTGGAGCTAGTTGTGCATTTAATATGTCTTGAACATTTTGAATTACTTGTGTTCCCGTGTTTTTGGTAGACTTGTTTCCTAAAAAAAGCCACTCTTTGATCTCGGCTCTCCCTGGCAGAATTTTGTGCACTCTGTAACATCTGTGGTGTGGTAGTCCTACAAACTTTGTCAATGTGCTGTGAAAGATTAAAAATTTGATTATGTAGTATATATGATATTAAATTGTGAATTAGTGAGACTTTGATGTAACAGTTATCAACATTTGAAGATATCAGTGTTACAGAACACAGAGGCCACAGGGGCCAAGATTCGTTATGTCCACCTCCTTATGGAAAGATGCCTCTCAAAGCCAGAGATTTGTGAAAAGGAAAGGAAATGTTTATTTAATGCTATACAGACTTTAAGTAATGACCCAACATCTTCATTAAAATATCAAAGTCCTTTAGGATACCCACAGTGCTTCCTTCTCACCCTGCCCCTTATTCGGGGTACCGTGACTCAGGAAAAGCAAACGTCTGGGACCCAGGCTCCTGACACTGTCAGCTGTGTCGTCCAGGCAGGATCTCTAATTAGTCCAAAACCATGTGGCACCTTCTCATGGCCTACTGGCAAGAGTTCTTTCACCTTCTTCCAGGCAAAGTCTCTCCTGCTTCCCAGGCCACGCAGCCAAAGGGAGAACCCCAAAGCCGCGTGGTCTTCTTCTACCGAAATTGCAGGGAAGGGGTCTCCACTCTGCCAAATCCACGTGGCTCCCCCTTCACCTAAGTTGGGGGGAGGGGGTTGCCACTCAGGCAAAGCCAAGTGGCAATTCTCTGCTAAAGCCACGTGGTGATTCTCCCTCACAGGCTGCGAGGGTCCTGACTCTGGCAAAAGCACGTGGCTCTCCCCCGGCCAAAGGTGCATGGCTCTTTCCTCAATGGCTGCCATGCCTGGGTTTTAATCCCTGCGCCAATCTTCCTCTGCAGCCCCATTTCCAGCTCCTCCCACAATAGGCTACACTTGCCAGCACTCCTGTATGCTTCCAGCTTTATTGGGCTGCCATAATGAGTCCAGGCAGGCGTGGCCCCATGGCGTGGAGCCAGTTGTCCCCAAGCTCTCACGTAGGCGCTGCAAACAGGGGGAGTTGCCTTCCAGCTCCATCTTGGGTGGAAGTCACTCCTTTATCCCTGGCTCAGAGCATGGCCACAGCTGTTCAACATATCTATGAAACCAGTTAAAGGTTATAGATATGTTAAATGACCGTTCTGGAAGTTATCTGCAAAACTGTTGCTAAGCAAAACAGCTCTGCATGGCCCTGCTCCATTTGTCCCTTCCCCAAACTCACCTGTGGGGGAAGGAGTGAGGACATCTTATATGTCTTTCCAATATTTCCTGGACACCCTGAGTTCTGGGCTCCTTTCCAAGTCCCTTTTTGGGGCCCCCCTCTTGGCTGCACCCTGTTACATCAGTATTTGATAGTCTACTAGGGAAAATTTTAAACTGAAAAGTCACTGAACTAACTGTTTAGAAAAGAATCACAACTACACAACTTTACATTTTTGGTACATATGTTAAAAATTGTGTACAAATCGAAATGTGTGTGTACTTATCCTCAAAACAACCAATAAAATCTCAATTATGAAAGAAAAATTTTAATTATTTTATGGTGTTGGCATTATAAATGATTTTTAAAAATCATTATAATTTAGTGCTATAATTTTTATTTTCAACTTAAAAAAACAAATAGGCTGATTAAACTTTTGAGCTAATAAAGTATACAGGACAACTTACAAAATTTGCATAGAATGGTATGGATTTAAGTGGGAAAAACTTCTTAGAACTGAGAGATGTTGGTTGAACCTTAAATAATCTGGATGAACAGAGAAAGAGAGTGACCACATTTGTGCAGGAAAAGAGAGAGGCAAGAAGTCCAAGTTGACGAGAGCAAGAGGTGTCAGTAAACAGTTAAGTGGGCCCAAAACGTAAGATTCATATCTGAGAGTCTTGAGACTAAGGGAGATGAGAGACTAGCATGAACTGAGGTAAGGGATACTAGGAAAGAAGGCCCCCTGAACTAGAAAAAGGAGAGAAGGGAGGAGGAGGACTGGCGTGAGGGAGCCTCAAAGCGGACGTGTGCGCTAGACATATTTACGTGCCGCGCTGGCTTCTATGTACACACGAACTCTGTTTGTGCCTTACGGCCCCCAGCAGCTCATCTCCATGGCCACACCTAGTTAGACCGGAAGTGGGGACAGGACAGGACCCTCTGAGTGCTGGCCAACAGTTAGCATGGCCTGTTACATGGATCTTTCCCAGACAAGGAATACTGGGCCAATCCTCTCCTCTGTTTTTCTGCCTCTACCTTTTGCTGTCTCTCAGGAGATCCGCAGAGAAGTTTCTCATAGCTCCATGAGCAGATCTGAAAGGTTATAAAGTATACTGTAGATCAGGGTTGCCAAATAAAACACAACACAGTTAAATTTGAATTTCAAATAAATGACATTTTTTTAGTATAGGCATGTCCCAGGTAGTGAATGGGGTATATTTATACTGAAAAGTTATTTGTTCATTATTTATCTCTGGAATTCACATTTAATCGGATGTTCTGTGTTTTTCATTTGCTAAATCTGGCAACTGTGCTGAGAGCCCTTCTGCAACATGTGAAGATGAAGCATGTGGGCAAAGCAGTGCAGATCTGTCCTTTTCCGCTCTGAAGAGGAAGGCAGGCCAACTGTCTCTGGGGCTGGGAGGCTGTGCCCTGATCCTGCAGGTGTGCCTCCTGTCCTCTTTCCGCTGGAACCCCCCTAAGCTATTGGACAGCACTTACTGTTCCTTCCGGGAAATCTTTGCTGCCGAGTCTTCCCCAACCAGACACACATTGTACTGTAAGTGAAGTACAGAGTTTGATCATCAGAGGTCAGACCATAACTGGTGGACTTTTTTCTTTCTTCTATTAGACTCCAAGGAAAGCCTTTTAGACTAGATCTTCAAAAGGAGGGAGTCTAATGTCAACATTTCCTCTCTCCCTTCTTCTTCAACCAGATAATGTAGACTCTCTTTGAAGTCCTCGGTCAGGTGCCCCTATGCCACCCACTCCCTCAGGAACCCCTTGCTCTCCCTGTAGGATGAGGACATTTCCACCCCCCCCCCCAACTAGAGCACTTGAGAGGCAATACTTTTCTTAGTCACAGCTGACTCCAAGAGAGTGATATAATCTCTCGTGTTAGATGCACTTGACATTCTCAGATATGTACCTAAAAAGCAAGACACACCCTCCAAGATGAGTAGTTTTTTCTTAGCCACAGTGTCTAATCACATACAGGGAAAGAATATTCTTCCTGAAATGGCATTAATTTAATAAGCTGCAAAAGAGTAATTATATTGAGAAGAAATTGCTTTTCCTTTTTTTCCAGACCTAACTTATATGACAACATATACTTGTCTCTCTTTACCATCCCATGGCATGATTCTAGCTCTAATCATTCTGCTTTATCAGAAATCTTCTTTCTCAACTTAGCTACAAGGGGAGATCCCCACCCCCCAACATTATAGTAGTGTACATAATGAAGAAGTGAGAAACACTTGATAGAAAGGAAAGAAATGAAATGCAAAATGCCTGGGAAGAAAATGTAGTATTGATTACTACTATCAGATCCACTGAAAGCTTTGGTTCATACTTTGGACTTTCATAAGACCTACCTCTCTGTATCCTTATAGAAATAAGCACAATAGCCACCTTCATCTAGAAAGGGGGTCAGCAGCCCTGGCTGGTGAGGTTTAGTGGACTGAGCACAGGCCTGAGAACCAAAAGGTTGCCAGTTCGATTCCCAGTCAGGGCACATGCCTGGCTGGTGGGCCAGGTCCCCAATTGGGGGTATGCAAGAAGCAACCGATGGATGCATCTCCCACACATCTATGTTTCTCTTCCTCTCTTTCTCCCTTCCTTCTCTCCTCTCTATAAATAAATAAATAAATAAATAAATAAATAAATAAAATATTTTAAAGGAAAAGAAAGAAAAGGAGTCAGCAAACTTCCTATAATGTCCAGAGTGTAAATGTTTCAGGCTTTGCAAGTCATACGATCTCTTGTAACTACTCAACTCTGCAACTCTAATGCAAAAGCAGCCATATACAATATGAAAATGAATGAGCATAACTGTGTTCCAATAAAACTTTATTTTAAAAAATGGTAATATCATTGTTCAATAAAAGGAACAGGGACTCTTTTGCGACATGGCTGATTCTAGGCATTTGGCAAGGATTATATGAGTCAGGAGCAAATTGTAGTGCCAGAAAGTAAGGAAGTGCTCAAAAACAACAGGACAGGGAGCATGTGAAAGGGACAGAGGGCCAATCTGAAAGGACTCCCAAAAGCCAAAGCTGGAACAATTTGAACAGAAAAAAAGAGTAGTAATTATTTTAAATTATAAGCTATTCAAGTATGGTATAGGCTAATAGATCAGTAGATTGTTATTGAAAATATAGTTTGCCCTGGCCAGTGTGGCTCAGTTGGTTGGAGCATCATCCTGTAAACAAAAGGTTGCAGGTTTGATTCCCAGTCGGGGCATATACCTAGGTTGTGGGTTCGATCCCCAGTCTGGGCATGTACAGGAGGCAACCAATCCATGTTTCTCTCTCACATGGATTGTTTCCTCTCTCCCTCCCACTCTCCTTGTCTCCCTTCCTCTCTCTCCAAAAGCAATGAAAAAATAAAAACTAAAAGAAAAATCAAATAAACAAAAAAGAAAATACAGTTTGGTTAGGTTTCTAGAGGAGGCGGCATTCCGTGCCACAGGGAGCCACATGAGGAAGCACCAGGGTTAATCAGGAGGCAGGAGCAATGGGGAAATGTGAGCAAGAGCCCCTTTGGGGGTTTTATAGGAAGGAACATGCAAGGTATAAGTATGTTTAGGATTGGCTAGTTTGGTTAATTTCAGCAGCTTTGGGGCACAGGTGCTGTCCCTAGTTATCTGGTACCTGGACCTGGCTGATAGGGTAGGGTAATAGTGGGAGACCCCAGTAGAGGAGGTGGGAGGGATGCAGGCCCTGGATTGGTTGCTTTACCTTTGAAAGCCCCACACAAAGGAGAGTCCATTACTACCTCTAGGAATTGGCTAGCCCAGGAAGGGGCAGTCTCTCCAGATTCAGCAAGAATCCAGATGCCAAAGAATTGGAAACATATGGTTAATGTAGTAGTATTGGATGATAACCAAAGCAGAAAATAAATATCCAAGTCCACTCTATATAAATAAAAGATTGAATGTTTAAATAAATGGAGAAGAAACAAATTTCTCTCATTGAATTCCAAATAACTGTGTAACTACTCCCCATTCCAGGAGATGGAGTCTCCCCTCTTGAGTATGAGCTGTGCTCAGAGACTTACTCTAGAGCACTGAATGGAAAGCGGGGGCAAGCAACTGTACACTGGAAAGATGCTTTTCTGCTGAGGTGAGGACTGAGTCTTCAGGGAGTATTTTGTTATCTGATCCCTTGGCTTCTAGCCTTCTATTATTTTATATCATTTTCAGGATCCATTCCACTTACATCAGTGAATGTGTTTTACAGAGGTACTAAGGTAACTTAAGTAAATAAAAGAATGTTTGGTTGTAGAATCTGAGGATGATGCTTCATCTCCTGAGAGTCAGATCATGTCCTGCTCCAAACCTTCCTCCAAAAAAAGTGACAGCTTCTCTCACATTTCTCCAAGTTCACAGTCTCTGTAACCAAAAGGAGCCAGAACATTTTCTGATATTTTTTATTCTGATTTTCTATTTCTTGCCAGTAGACTTTCTCACTCTCCTTGCTAATCCAAGATTTAAAACACCCTGCAGTAAATTTGGCATTGTCCTTGGAAAAAACTAATTACCTAATTTTTACATATGAGTGGAACTGAGATGGTGGTGACAGGAGAACAAGGAACAGTAGAGGTATCCTAAAGCAATTAGTTGGGGGTGATTTAGAAAATAAAAAGTCACTATGCAAATATAGACCCATTAATAGTTGTCAGCCTTGAGAAGGGTCTCTGCTTAAAATGGAAGAGGACACTAGATTCAGGCTTTCCACCTCAGTTGTTAAAATTCTTTTTAATTAATGTAAGCCCTTTGAATGGTTATAAATCTTATTCCTCACTAATGGTTATTATTATTCTGTCAACTGCCTTTATGACTAAGAGCAACCCAGCTGTCTTTTCTGTTTACACCATTCCCTTTTCATCCTTCTCTACTCCTTTTTTTGGGCAGAGAGAAAGCCCCACGTTGTCCCCTGGCTTCAGGAAAGCAATTCTCCACCTGAACAGCAATGGCTGAAGCAGAAAATCCAGGAACAACACCAAGCAAAAAAAATTCTCCTTCTTGTATCTTCAAGGAGTCCCTAAACTTTTTGCTGAAAAGAGCTGGCTCCTACTTATTTTCCAAAAGCCTCACACTAAGGGGTGAGTAAGGATTAGGCATTTGCCCTACTCCCTTCTCACTAGAAATACCAGAAAGTTGGATGTGGCAGCAACTGTTTTTAACTATTGGCTTCTACAGAGCCTTTCTCTGAACCTGGTGGAATGCCAGCCCCACGGAGCATAAACAGAACTGGGAAACCAACAGCCAGGTAACAATTCATGATCTTGATTTGTGTCACTACTCAGAATCCCTCCTGTTAGGGTGACTGGTGACACAGACTGTGAAAGAATTCACAAACAAGAAAATGCAGAGAGCAAAGTTTTTATTCACTTTACAAGAGTGGAAAGGGGCATGGTGTGGAGATGCAGCAGCAATGACACGCAGGGGCTTTGAGTTTGTATTGGATTATAATCAGATTATGAAAGGGTGGGGAGGGTTGTTGTCATGTGGCCCCTGGGCTGTTGGGGGCTTGCAACACAGGTCTCAGTTGGTTTCGCAGAAATTGCAGTTTGCCCTGACGTTGTCTTTTGCCTATGGCTGTGGGGCTCCACAGAACAGTTCTGTTCTGTTCTTGCTTCCCAGTAATTTCCAGTTTCAGTCCTGGCGACATAAACTCCAAAGGCTAAAATGGCAGTCATGTTTAACAAGGTCATAGGCCTGCTCAGCAAACGGCGCCGTGATAGGAAATAGTGCCTGCTTTATCCTGTCACCTACTGTAAACCTATGTCACCACCTCAAATATGCCACCACCTCAACCCCCAGGTCACTGGAGAGGGCTGAAGCAGACCCTCTCTGGGCGAGTCCCTTTCCCATTAACATCTAGAAATGTTATAGGGAAGAAGTGAGCCAAGGTGGGGCTAATGTTAGCTCACCGAGAAGTCTAGGATAGAAGATGCGACAGGTTGACAGCCGAGCTTTGGCTCCCTAGAAATGTTGTAGGAAAGACGTGAACTGCACTGAGCTGCTTAGACTAACAAGTAAAGGTTGCAGTTACAGAAGTGAGCCAAGGTGTGACTACTGTTAGTTCACTGTAAAGTCAAAAGGGGGCCTTGGGGTTAGTCCAGGACAAGCTGCTGCAGCTCATTGCTCCCCTGGTTGCCAGTCTCCTGGGGGCCCTTAAGAGTGGAGAGAAAAGTAAAGACACACACTTGAGGTAGAAGAGAAGTGTGGGGGTGCTCCACAGAGAACCCATGCTAGGTCTTTGTCATGAGGGCTCTTACCTGTTTTCTAAAGGTAGGAATTTTAGGTCTTTGGGGAGGATCTCAATAGAATATTCATCAGCTTTATGCTGATGGCCCAAAATGAGAATTATTCCCCTGACTTCACCCATCTTTGGGTGTGGTTAGTACAAATGGCACTAATTGGATTTCTATTATGTGTCTCCCTGAGAAAGGTGATTTAAGCTATTTATCATCCTAACCATCCTGTGATGGTTAGGGAGGAGAAGTATAACAATTTGGTTATGGAAGGTAGGCTTTTGCAATTTACTAGATTGCTGTAAACTGCTTGGCCATTTAACTATCTCAGTTTCCCTATTTCACTTGTCCTGGCTTATTAACATGTCTCATCCAATTGGGAAACATTTGAGGTTTTTTCTTCCTCAAGAATTGTACAAAGCTCACCCAGAATCACAGGGACTATACCAATACTGGCACCTTGGGATCTTTCTACCTCCTTTCTATTCTTGTTTGGTACTAGTGCCAGGTCCAGCAATACTCTCATCTGCTAGATTGCCACAAAGCCAGAAGCTGCCTTTGCCATGGCCTTGATGGGAAAGAAAAACTTTTCCTATACCCTCTTAGGTTCCATCATTAGGAGCCTGTGAATTAAACCAACAAAAGTAGCTTAGCAAGAGAATAGACAGATTTTTTATTCACATATGTATGATATGTAGAAAAGATCATGGAAAAATGTGACTAGAAGGCCCTTAGAATTTGAGCTTATTTACCATCTTAATAGGAGGTGGGGAAGGGGAGAGAAGGGTAGTTACAAGAAAACAAATGACTTCTAAATAGGGAAGGGGGAGAAAGGACATTTAGGAGAGAACAAACGACTTTTGGGAGAGATAAATGGGCCCTTCGGAGAATAGATGGGAGTTTTATAACAATGACATCTGCTAGGTGTGGTGCCCACTTCAGGTCAATCTTCCCTATTTCCAGAGAAGGGCTTTATGACAATTGAGTTCTTTTGGGAGGCTTGCCATTTAGGTAGGTAAGGAAGTTTGGGGCAGGGATGGGGAAGCCTATTCTCAAATGCCTTCAGCTCAAAATAATTTGTATGCTGCAGTGGATATTCTGGACCTCCCGCCTAACTCCAAGGATTAGCTATTGGTAAGACTCAACTGAGTGCTGTGTTGTGATTGCTTCTGGCACTCACTACAAATGCCTCAAGCTGCTGCTACCCAATGCCACACCTCATAGTGACAACTAACCACCTTCCCCTACAGTGCTCATTCTGGTCCTGCCCCTACCCCCTGCTGCTCAAGAACCACTGTGGTCTCCACTCATGAAACTGGTATTATTAAATGTCCAGATACACTCATATGTGAAGAGTTCTTCTCATGTGAAGTGTGACTTCATCATCTGGAGTGAAAGCTGCCCCTGTGCAGAGATTCCAACCAAGTCTTACAGGCCCAGGGGAAGACTATTAGTCTTTAGGTTGAGATTCCAACTCAAAATAGCCATGCATGCGAGTGTGTGTGTATACACACACATCTAGGGAGGAAGACAGCCTAAGCCACAATTATTTCAAGTCACATGACCTCTCTTCATCTTCTACCTTTGCTTGGCTTCCTTCTAACTCTTCTACTGGTCAACACAGGCTGTGTCTAGGGAACATCCTTAGATCCTCTGGAAGGGAGAGTTTCTAGTTATAAATAAAATCACAGAGGAGGATTTTCTGATTGGCTCTAGTGGAGTCACTTGATCACCCTTGAGTCAATTACTGTGGCGTAGGAAGGTCTTTATGATTGGCAGCCCTAGGAGGATCAAAAGACGGTAAGTTCTAAGAAACAGAATATTAGGCAGACAAAAAACCCCAGATATTTATAAATACCAGGGCTCCTATAAAAATCACATAACCTTATTTTGAAATGGGCAATGGAATTGAATAGGTATTTCTCAAAAGGTATACAAATGGTCAATAAGCAAAAAATACTCAATATCATTAGTCATCATGGAAATGCAAATCAAAACCACAGGATACCATTTAATAATTAGTAGTGAAACTGGAAAAGTCAGCATTCATGCTTTCTGTCACTACCAGACCAGTAAGTAGAGACAAGGATTAAATCTTTATAGATGCTTTATTCAGATGCTGGCGATCTGAGAAACTAGTGGATTATGTATAATGTTAAAAACCATCTTAACATTTCAGCTTAAGCTGGCCTTTTTATAAGAAGAAAGGGTAGGTAAAAGGTTTGAGGAAAAAAAAGGTTAATAGGATAAGAGTTCCCAGTATTTCTTTATCTGTTCACCAACAATTCTTTATCTGCATTCGCTCCCTGGAACACTGTGGCTCAGATACTATCTCCATTGCTTATAGACCCCCTGGGGCACAGAGGTTGAATTGCTTGTGGACCTCCTGGAGTCACTTAGGTTGTGCATTCTAGTTCCTGGAATAACACATTTCCACATGCATTAATCACTTAAGCCTATCAACTTTAGCTCAGACTAAAATCTTTAACTCTTGAATTCCCTATCACTAGGATGACTATAATGAAAATATCAGATAATAGCAAGTGCTGTCAAGAATGTGGAGAAATCAGAATCTTCATACAATGCTGGTAGTATAAAATGGAGCAGCTACTGTAGAAAACAGTAGGGCAGTTACTCAAATTATTTAACATCAAGTTACCATGTGGCCCAGTAATTTCACTCCAAGGTATGTGGATACAGATATACATATATCCAAGATAAGTGAAAATATATCTCTGCACAAAAATTATACATAATTTAGTAGCAGCATTATTCATAACAGCCCAAAGTTGCAAACATTTTGATGAATGAAAAAAACAAAATACAGTATACATATAATGCAATATTGTTCAGCCATAAAAAGAAATTAAGTATTGACACATGCTGCAATATGCATAAATACTGAAAATTTTACCTTAAGTGGAAAAGCTAGTCACAAAAACACCACGCATAGAAATCCATTTACATTAAAGGTCTAGAACACGTAAATCTATATTAACAGAAAGATTAGTGTTTGGCTAGGGCTGGAGGAGTTAGAAGGATAGGGAGTGATAGCTAAAAGGTCCAGGGTTTCTTTTGGGAGCGGTGAAAATGTTCTCAGATCGATTGTGATTGTTGCACAAGTCTGTAACAAATAATTAGGGCTTGCTGTGTGTCCTGTTCCTTATTTTGGGGTCTCTAAAAGATGGAGGGTCTCAATCTGAAGCGAGACAGATTGAGTTCCAATCCTGCTTTCATAACCTAGCAGTTAGCCCCGTCCTCAAAATTACACAGGGACCCTAAAAACATTGTGACTTAATGATGTGCATGGTGTCTGATACACAGTAGACGAGTAGACGCTTAACGCCAGTGTGTGTGTGTGTGTGTGTGTGTGTGTGAGAGAGAGAGAGAGAGAGAGAGGGAGAGAGGGAGAGAGGGAGGGGGAGAGGGGGGGAGGGGGGAGAGAGAGAGACACATTGCATTCGCATATAAACGCGCTGGAGGAGTCGGTTCTCCAGAGTCCGCTATCTCGGCCCCGCCCCCCTGTCTCACACGCTCCGAGGCAATCAGGCAGCAGAGCAGCCCACCAACGTCGGAGAGAAGGAAAAGTCCCGCACTCTGGGGCGGAAGAAAGATAAAGAGAGAGACCCAAAGGCGTGTGGAGGCCGCCCCACCCAGCAAAGAGCGAGGCTATTTAACCGTTGGGCCTAATAGTCGAACCCCAAAGGCTGCGGAGAGCGGAAAACCTTTATCGCCTTCCGTACCATCCCGAGCGGAGAACAATGCGACCTACCTACACACAGAAGCTCGTGGTGCCGCTGGCGGGAAGCCTGACGGGAAATGTAGTGTCTGACGCTCGGCCTGCGCAGTCCTGCGGTTCGCCGGCTGGGGCCACGTGCAACTACAAGTCCCATCACGCTCCGCAAGGCCTTGATCATCCGGCTTTTACAAGACAGTGGAGCGAACATGGCTGAAGGCAACTCGGGTGTCCCAATGTGCAGCGGGGTGAGCAGCGGGCGGGTCCCGGTCCCTAACAGTGGCGGCTGCAACTTTCCAGAGTATGAGGTTCCCGAGCTAAACACGCGTGCTTTCCACGTGGGCACCTTCGGGGAGCAGTGGCGTGGCCGGCTGCGCGGGCATGGGGATTTGTCGCTGAAGGAGCCGCCGGCATCCGCGCTGCCTGAGCGAGGAGGGGTCGCCGACTCCGCCTGGGAGGATGCCGCCGTGGCCCGGGATCTGGGCTGCAGTATAGAGGCGGCTGCCGAGCTGAGGGCAGTTTGCGGGTGAGTGTGGGTCGAGGGGCTTTTGCTGCTTGGGGCCAACCCGGGTGCACCCTTGCTCCTGTGCTCCCTGGGATCCTTCCTTGGGAGGGCCTATAGTACACTTCCCGGAACATCGGGAGAGGACTGGTGATAGGAATGCACAATTTCTACAAGTTGGAGTGAAGGGAAGAGACAGCTGCATAAAAGATTAACTTTTCTATTCGCTAATTATTAAAGTGCATGTTAATGTAGAAAAGCAATCAGTAACAGCGACGCGTACCTGCGGTTGACAGATGCTTTGACAGTAGAGGAACAGTAAGGCAGGAAGAGGAGTGTTAAAACCTCTTGATTAACTGTGGTCTCTTTGGGTACCTCCCAGGTATGCTATTACTGAAATTTACTCCTCAGGTGCGTTAATTGGGGTGAAAATACAAAAATAACTTTTTAAAAATATTTTTTTCTTCACTTAACACAGTACTGGCCTCCTTCGGTTGCCCGTGTATGCTTTTGTGCACAGAATATGCGCACAGAAATCTTTGTCTTGAATTCTGGCCTCCTCTGAGCTGCCTGCTGGATTTTATGTGGCTTCTTCTTAATTATTCGGCGATGTATTTAGGACACTACCCTGACTCTCTGTAGACAAGATGCATGATTGCTTTTCCTTTTTTATTTTTTATTTTAGCCTTGATAAGCTGAAGTGCCGTGAGGAAGAGGAGGACCCAGAAGTCATCCCAGAGAATACTGACTTAGTGACTTTGGGGTATGAAAGACCTTGCTTTTATTATATGCCATTATGTGCTACTTATTTAAATATTTCTCATCGTTATTCAAAAATTGTTGTCATCCCGCCCCCTAAATTCAACCATTGTAAACATTCACTTATGTTTGTTTTAACTGTTATGTTTGTGAGATACCTGCTGTGTGTCTAATTTTATTGCTGAACCCATTCAGTAAGTTGTAGACAGCTCCTAAAAGTATCATTCTCCTACATTATCAGAGTGGTATTACTACAACTAAGAAAATTAATAGCAAGTACATAACCTCTAATAACCAGTCCATATTCAGATTTGTGTTTATTTTTAAATGTGTTTTTACAAAGGTACAGTAATTTAGTTAGATTTCAGGTGCAAGCTAAAAACTCTTGTTAATACCTCTTAAACTATCTTGTGAAAGATCAGTATTTTTTTTAACTTTTGACAAAGCCACACTTTTATAAAAATAGGATAAAAATGAATTACTAGAAAAATGGAATTAAAAGACAAGCACAATAAAAGTCTACAAATTTAGGCAGGCATTTTAACTCTGCCTTGATTTCTTTTGTAATAGCTGCCAAATCTGTTTCCCTTCCCTACTGCTAACACTGTATTGACATTAGTAATGTTTAGAGCACTGTGAAAGAAAGGATCTTGTCGTTCCTGGGCCCCATGTTTTCTCTTGATTTGTTCATAACACTATCATTTGAACATGCTCATATGCTAAGAAATTGTCAGTCACTCTTCCTTCTGTGGACAGATTTCAGACTCCTTGCCTAGACTTTTGAAGCCTTCCACATAATATAGCTCAAATTTGCCTGTCTAGATTCCTTTCCAACCACTTTCTCTTTCAAATGGCTCAGAACACATATGGCTCCTGTCCCATCGGGAACCTACCCAGTCTCTGAGGCCCTAAGATTACTTTCCATATTACTACAACCCCATCTCTCCCTTCAGGAGTATGTGTACTTGTAATGGCTAGGAATCTTCTAACATTTTTAAAGTCTTTTTTAATGGACCCTTGAAGGCTCCCAGACTTTTTCATTTGTGCATTGCCCTTAAGCCTATCATACTGTTTTGCTGCAGTTGGTGCTCTTCAACTATCGTTGATTGATTAGTTGGATTTTTCTAAAACACACATCTGATTGTGTCACTCTCGCTGAAAACCTTTCAGTGGCTTTTTGGCAGAAGTCCTGAGTTCTTAAGTGGTTCACAGGTCTTCTACAGAATGGATCTTGCTGGTCTTTTCAGCTCTGTCTCTGCTTGGTTCCAGCCACGCTACAGTTCTTTTTTAGTTCCTGGAATGTGCTCTCAGTCCTGGCCTTTGCCTGCAGCACTTACTAGTCCCTATCCCTCTGGTCTTGCTGGCTTCTACTTACCCTTCAAGTCTCAGCTTAAGGGTTAAGGACTTCATGTAGAACCCCTTTTATGCTTATGGAGCCCTCATACTTCTCTATTAAGATACTCATCACGCTTATAATATACCTGTTTAATTTTGTATTTTTCTGGTTAGGCTTAAGTTTCATAAGTTATATCTGTCACACATACTACCATATCCCCAATTCCTAGAACTTTGGCACATAATTGGAGAGTCAGTAGGTATTTATGGAATGAGTAGAATAAATGAAATTTCCAATAACCTGGGGAAAGTGATTTTTAGAGATTGGCTAGTGATAATTATGACAAAGCATACTATTTTTTGTTATAGTTAATAACATACTAATTGGCTTATAATGATTTTATTATGCCATGTTCAATAGTAATCATTAGACTACTTCACACATTGCTTCCCCTGGCTGTTTTCTCTTACTAGATCAACTGGATCTCCTTGGTTGTCCTCTCATCCCTTCCATAGGAAATGTTGGTAGAATTATATATAATCTAATGTGAAAGGAGTTACAGCATTCCTCAGCTGGGATTATTTTGATGTACTTTGAAACAATCATATTTAAAATGTAACTAATATTTATCTAAACAGAACCACAGATAAATTGACATGTACCAAAAGCCAAAATCTGTATCTCTGCGCTTTCTCTTTTTAAACCTTCCTTCTCCTCACCAACAATTTAAAAATATGAAAATAAAAACAAAATATAAGTACACGACCCATTTAATGTGGCATAAAGTAAATAAATTTTTTGTACTTTTTCCCTTGTCTAACAAAGAGCTAGTGGAACCATTTTATTCATGTAAAGGGGAAAAATGTCAGTTGATAGAGATCAATTATCCTTTGATATATCCATGGCAAGTTAAGTGACTTATCTTTACCACATTTTAATTTGTTTGGCTACTTAAAGAGATTTTAATTTCTAGGAAAGGAGAGGTAATTGTTACTAGAGGGTGCTACTGAAATATATCTGTCCTCCCAAAAGCTTCAGCAACATTACTCTTAATACAATACCAATTTCAGTTAAAATAGTCTGCTCATCCTTCTCCTTTCTCTAGCCAGGAAAGCACCTTTCACTGCATCATTTAAAGGATAATAAGGGAGCACTTTAGAGTCCTTCAAGAAAAACAGAGCCCTGGCTGGTGTGGCTCAATGGATTGAGTGCTGGCCTGTGAACCAAATGGTCATCAGTTCCATTCCCAGTTAGGGCACATGCCTGGGTTGCAGGCCAGGTCCCCAGTAGGGGGCATGTGAAAGGCAACCACACAATATTTCTCTCCCTCTCTCCTTTCCTTCCCCTCTCTCTAAAAATAAATAAAATCTTCAAAAAACCCCACAAAAAATGGATGAAAGCACAAACATACAAAACGAGGATGAAATAACCATTGGAATACCATTGGTTACTCCATTTTATTTCCAAAAAATAAACATTTTTTTAATTATAAGAGACTACTTAGCAGGGGTTAGCAGCCCACTGACTGGCCACCTATTTTTTTTTTCTTCCTTCACATAAAGGCTTATTGGGACAGCTTTGCTCTTTTTTTTTTCCTTAATATTTTTTACATATTGGCTGTGATTGCTTTTGTTCTAGAGTGGCAAGTTGAGAAGTTGTGAAACAGAACATATGGCTCACAACCTAAAATATTTATTCTTTGGCCCCTTAAGGAAGAATTTATTGATTCCTGCTCTACAGAAATAAATTTGAAAACTTAGATGAAATAGATAACTTCCTAGGGAAATACAAATTACTGAAATTAACCATATTAGACCAGGTTTCATAAAAAAAATAGGGAAAGTTATTTAAGAAACTGTCCCACAAAAATTCCAGGTCTAGATAGTTTCACAGAACAATTCTACCAAACTTTCAAAGACCAGATAGTCCCAATGCTCTAGGACCTTGAAAGGAAAAAATTTTCTTAATTCTTTTTATGAAGCAAATATAACACTGATACTTAAACTAGATAAAGACATTACAAAGAAAGAAAACTTGAGACTAATATCACTCAACACTCAGGAAACATTAGCAAATAATCGAACACCGTATAAGGAAAAAATTTGCCCTGGCTGGTGTGGCTCAGTGCATTGAGCACCAGCCTTTGAACCAAAGGGTCTGCAATTTGAATAAAATCTTCAAAAAAATAAAAAGAAAAAAGAAAGAAAAAGAAAAAAAATTACACCAGGACCAAGTGGGATTTATTCCAGGAATGCAAGGCTGGTTCAACCTTAGGGCATCTATTAATATCTTATATTGTATTAATACATCTACAGGGGAAATCACCTGATTATTTCCAGAGCTAAAAAAGCCTTTAACAAAATTCAGTACCCATTGATGATAAAAAACGCTCAAGGAAATGGAAAAGTAGAGTTACTGTTCTAATATGATAAAATATATATACTTTAGTTGTAAAGTTAGTGTCTTGTTAATAGAGAAGTGGACAAGCAAGCATGTCCATTATCTCCACTACTTTGCAACATTGTACTACAAATTAACTATGTAATTTGGCAGGAGTAGATGAAGATAAACTAGCTCTGTTTGCAAATGATATAATAGCATACCTGGAAAATCCTGAAGAAATCATTGTGGAAACAGACGTGAGACATGAAAAACAAGAATCTAGTATAACAGCAGGATGAAAAGTGAATCAATAGCCTTCATACATAACAAATAGGACAGAATGGTAAAGAAAATCTTATTACCAGTAGTCAGAAAGAAGGTTAAATATTAAGGAATAAACTTAACAAAAAGTGTGTAAAATTAGGTAAGGAAATTTCAAAACACTCCTGAAAGACTGAGAAAAAAATTGGAAGAGATCTTTTGTTCTTGGGTAGAAATATTAAACATTATAATGATGGCAGTTATTTCTAAGTTAATTTATAAATGAAGTGTAACTCAAATAAAAATACCAGCAGTATTGATTATTTTATGGAGTTAGACAAGTTGATAATAAAATTCATTTGGGATATATGCAATTATAATTAGGAAAAATTCTGTGAGGAATATTGTGAGGGCATAGTGATTTTTCCCAGATACTAGAATATATTACAGTCTTTATAATGAAAACAGTGGGTGCTAGCTTATAAATAGCCAAAAAGACGAGTGGAATATAAGAAAGAGTTCAGTTATATTTAAATAGGTATGGAAATTTAGTATGACACCATACATAAGAATAAACCCCAAAGGGATTAGGAATTGAATATAGAGAATGAAATATACAAACCTCGGTATAGTGAAAGGCTTTCTAAGTGTGATTAAAATTAAAGGCAATGAAAGAAAAAGATTAATAAAATTAACTACATAAAAATAAAGAATTTTACATGTTAGAAAAACACTATAAATAAAGTGAGAAGACAATTGCCAAACTTGAAGAAAATATAACATTCCACAAGAGCTAATACCCTAATTACAGGGTAGGACAAAAGTAGGTTTACAGTTTGAGTGCATGAAACAGTTTATTCTTGCATTAGTATTTACTAATTATTATATTATTTTCCATGTGAACAACTGTAAAGCTGCTTTTGCCTCACTCTGTATATTAGATCTTAAAAGTGGAGGGAGAGAAACCAAAAACTCAGTGGAAAAATGGGGAAGCCCTGGCCAGGTAGCTCAGCTGGTTAGAGCATCGTCCTGATACTCCAAGGTTGTGGGTTCAGTCCCCGGTCAGTGCATAGTCAGTGCACAAACAAGAAGCAACCAATGAATGCATAATAACTGGAACAACAAATTGATGTTTCCCTCTCTCCTCCCTGTGTCTCTCTTCCCCATTCTTCTCTCTTCCTTCCTCTCTTGAAACAAAAACAAAAAAAAATTTTTAAATAAATTGTTTAGAAACAAAAAGGGGAAAAAATATGAGCCAATAATTTACACATAAAAATGACTCACAAACATGAAAAAATGCTCAAGCGTACTCAAAGAAATGCAAACTAAATGACCCGAGATATCTTATCAGACTGGCACAAATTTAAAAATACGATACTTTTGATGAGGCTCTGGGGAAACACATTTTTTTTGTACACTACTGATGGAAATGCAAATTGCTGCAACCCTCTCTAGAGAAATTTGGTAATGCTTAACACAAAATTACATAGTCACATACCTTTTGACCCACTAGTCCTATTTCTAGCAATTTATACTGAAGATAGGCCCACCAAATTATGAAAATACATTATTTATGAGGTTAGTAATTGCAGCATCGATTATAACTACAAAATACTTGAAATACCCTAAATATAAATACATAGGAGAGCATTGAACAAACTAAGACATCCACAACGTGGAGTATTATTGGGCAACTATACTAAAAGGTGAAGAAAGTTGAACCTATAGAGTGATTTCTTTGAAATACTGTTACATGGAAAAAGCAAAGCCCAAAAGCATATGCTACTCTTCATGTATGAAAGAACATTTGCCAGGTGTCAATTTAATGTCTCATCTACAAATTTATCTTTTTTTGTCTGCTCTCTAAAATGGATCTTGGCCCTTTAAAGTTTTTCCTTTGCCAACTGGCATAGTGTTAAGCTTTATCAATAAAGGGCATAGGAGAGACTTTGTAGGAAGAAAGAGTTTTGCCTCCTCGTTTTGCAGGCTCAGCAGGATCCTGCAGTGCACACAGTTTCCCCAGTGCCCAGGTCCTAGAATGCCCATTGGTCATTAACACCCATCACCCAGTCTCTTTCCCTGCTACTCCGCTCCCCTTGACACCTCCCCTAAACAGCTTTTTCTGGTGTTCTTGAGGGTGGATTTCCAGCAGCATCCACTGATGGTGCAGCATAGCAACTTTTCTGCTATACAATGAGTACAGCCATACCCTCCCCAGCAAGGTCTGGAGCTCAGTCCTAAGGGGAGAAAAGGAGACTTCTTGGGCACTCTTTCTCAGACAGAGGGATAGGGTACTCCTTATATCTGCTATTTCTATATTCTGTAGCACTCCACTTACTTGCCAGTCCCTCATTACTCCAATCCTCTGTTAAGGTTAATAATTATTTAGATTAATCTTTCTCTGTTCAATTTACTGCTTAATTTTTTTCTCCTAATTGAATTCAGACCAATACAGAAAGGAATGTAAGAAAACACTAGGTATCTGCTTATCTGCTTATTTGAACAAAAGAAATGGAAAGGGTAAACGAGAACTATAGAGATTAGTTATCTACGGGGGTAGAAAGTAAGGAGGAAATGGGAACAAGTTAGTAGAGGGACAGAGAGGGAATGATACTTCTCTTAGTATATTTTTTATAACTGACTTTTAGAACCATAGTAATGTTTCGCATGTTTTTTCACATACCCCAAAAGTAATCAGACAATTAAAATCACTAGGATACCGGTTGGGCTGCCCAAAATAGAATACAAAACCAACAAGGGAGCCTAACAGTGCTATAAAAGAATGACATGATTACACTGAAGAGAAGGGGAAGAAGGAACTAATCTGAGGTCTGTGCCAGGCATATCTGGACTCAGTGTTGTAAGGCTGAAGACACAAAGAACTGTTTGTGAGTCAGTGTTTCTCCTGGCTGTGTAAGTTAGCAACTTGGAAAGTGTGCACGTTCTAGAATTAAGTTAATGGGTCGTAAACAATGGGAATTGGGTTTCTCACTTGTAGAGAAAGAAGTTTAAACAAGGAAAGGTTGAAGGCTAAAATGAATACTATGATTTTAGTTTGGGATTGGAAGTATCAGTAGTAACTCATGGTTTTAAATATAAAACATGGAAAAATACAGATATTTGTACACGTATGGGTTAGTATAGATGTGTTTCCTACCTTTGCTGAGAAGCCTAGAAACAGTGACTGCAGTAACAATGAGAATGCCTGGAGCCCGGATACTGATCTCCAAACCCCTGTCTCCAATAAAGGAATTCAGGCTCCTAGGGGAAGCAGTTGATTCCAGGGCTGAGACAAGAAAATAGAGGATGGGCCTTGAGCCTCCTATCATTCCAGAAAGTAAGGACAGGCAACAACAACAAAAAAAAACCTTGTTGAAAAAACAGGAGCCAACCTGAAGAAGCTCCTAATGGCCAAAGCTAGAACAATATGGGCAACAAAATAATGATAGTATTAGATTTTAACCTACAGAATAAAATAAATACCTATGAGTTTAACATGATTGATTACTGTATTTTTTTCAGACCGTAAGATGCACCTAGGTTTTAGTGGAAAATAGGGAAAAATTTTTGAAGCAAAAAATGTGATAAAATATTTAATAACATAATATTTCACCAATGTAAATGTAAACAGAACTCAACAGCAACATGAACAACCATTATTTCTCTCAAATTTGCCAGGGGTGAGGGTGGGGTGGGTGGGTGCGTCTTATAGTCCGAAAAATACAGTGAATGGGAGACAAGAGACGTGTCTTCCTTATAATATCAATGAATAATGTAGAATAAGGGAAATAAAGAATTACCAGTAGGCAAACTATAGTAATAAATGTTTAGTATTCATGGTAGCAGTCTACTGTGAATGCTAAAATTTCTGGATGAAAGTTTGAGGAGAAACAAGATTTGCATGGTTTTAAAGTGTTTTTCACCCAAATACTTACAAAGGAAAAGTATCTTTCAAGTGTAGGAACCTGGCAGACAAGCTAAACACCACCAGTAATAAGACATACAGGGTGGGGCAAAAGTAGTTTTACAGTTGTGAGTATGCAAAACACAGAGTTCATTCTTGTATTATTATTTATAAACTATTGTATTTCCATATGAACAACTGTAAACCTACCTTTGCCCCACCTTGTATTACTGTTAACATCCTGAACCTCATGATGGTAGAGCGAATGACATCATCATTGTTGTGATGCTCTTTTTTTTAACTTTATTTTTGTTTATTTTATTTATTTTTTTATTTAGAGAGAGGAGAAGAGAGGGAGGAGAGGGAGAAAATCATCAGTGTGAGGGAAAAGCTTTGATTGCCTTCCTTATGTGCCTCGCTTGGGAGTGGAACCTGCAACCCAGGCATGTGCCCTGACTGGGAATTGAACCAGCAACTTTTCGGTTTGCAGGATAGTGCCCAACCAACTTGAGCCATACCAGCTGGGGTGTTCTTGTAATATCCTTGCATAATAAACAAAAATAAAACAAATTTAAAAAAATATAAAGTCAACAGAAAAAATGTATGGGCTTACTCTAATCATTGACTGCTGTTTGGGAGTCAGCTGTCAAACCCAAATTGTAGAGCGCTCACCAAATAACTGAACAGAGCTCCTCAGGAGTGTCAAGGTCATGAAAGACAAGGAGAGACTGCTGAC
The DNA here is from genome assembly GCA_004027475.1 of Anoura caudifer. Taxonomy (NCBI): domain Eukaryota; kingdom Metazoa; phylum Chordata; class Mammalia; order Chiroptera; family Phyllostomidae; genus Anoura; species Anoura caudifer. Next base: position 29,154 of record PVKU01006957.1, read on the forward strand.
CTGTAAAGACTGGAAGAAAAAGACATGAGAAATGCAATGTGGTGTCCTGCTCAGGATACTGGGACAGAAAAAAAGGCATTAAATTTAAGTATTTGTTAAGTTGCAAAAGGTCTGTAGTTAATAATATTGTGTTAATGTTAATTTCCTGGTTTTGACAATTATTCTATGGTCATACAAGATGTTAACATAGGGTAATCCAGGTAAGAGATGTAAGGGAATTCTTTGTACTATTTTTGCAGCTTTTAAGTCTAAAATTCATTCAAAATAAAAAATTAAATATTAAAGATGCATGTGAAGCCCCAGTAAAGAATGTTGAAACTTGATTTTCTTTGTATCTATGACAGGGTTAGAAAGAGGCTTTTGGAACATCGAGAAGAAACAATAACGATAGATCGAGTCTGCAGACAAGAAACATTTGCATATGAGATGGTAAGAGTCATTTTATTTACCTCTTCCCATGAAACAATAAACTCTGTCATTGGGTGAGTGTTGGTGATGACTGTATGGTGGCTTTATACCTAGTTGAAAGCAAAGTAAAGGAACTATTGGGGTTGGAAAGTAGTAGAAGAAAAAGACCCTCAGAATTTAAGCGATGACATATTTTACTCTCAAATCTGTCTTTATTTTTTTTTTTCTTTAACATTTAATTATTTATTTATTTTTAGAGAGAGGGGAAGGGAGAGGCAAAGAGAGAGAGAGAAACATTGATTGGTTGCCTCTCATAGGTCCCTAGCCAGGAACCTGGTCCGCAACCCAGTCATGTAACCTGACCAGGAATTGAACTGGCAACCTTCAGGTTTGCAGGATGATGCCCAACTTACTGAGCCACATGAATCAGGGCTGTCTTTATTTTTTGGGTTTAGCTTGGTCTTGCTCTCTGTATTAGGCTAAATACCACTCTATTCTTGGTATTTTTGTTCTGCTCCTAATCTTGGTTTTATTACTTTTTTCCCTAATCCATCATCTCTTGTGTAAAACTCTCAGAAAATTTAAGATGATGGGTAATGAGTAATGTGTTAATGGACATCTTGAAAATCTACAATGTGCTACACATGGTGTTGGGCACTTAATAGTGTGTAGAGGCATGTATTGTTTTTCTCACTGATTTTTTATTGTGTTAAAATTTATGTAACAAAATTTACTGTTTTAACAACTTTTAAATATTCATTTAAGTGGCATATATATTCACGATGCTTTGTAAACATCACCAGAATCTTTTATCATCCCAAGTAGAAATTCTGTGACCATTACAGTAACTTCCTCTCTTTCCTTCCCTAACTCTTGGTAACCTCTGTTCTACTTTCTCTGTGAATTTGCGTATTATAAATACTGCATATAAGTGGAATCATGCAATATTTGTCCTTTTGTTTCTGGCTTATTAGCATGTTTTAAAGGATCATCTGTGCTGTAGGATGTATCAGAACTTCATTCCTTTTTATACCTGAATAATATTTGATTATATGGATGTAACACCTTTTGTTTATCCATTCATCTGTTAGTGGACATTTGGGTTTTTTCCACCTTTTGGTTATTGTAAATAATACTGCTGTGAACATTAGTGTACAAGTATGAGTTCATTTTCAGTTATTTTCAGTATATACCTAGGAGGAGCATTGCTTGGTCATGTGGTAATCCTATTTTAACTTTGTGAGGAACCACCAAACTGTTTCTCACAATGGCTGCATCATTTTATATTCTCACCAGCAATGCAGGAAGGTTCCAACTTCTCCACAGCCTCATCAACACGTTATTATCTGGTTTTTGATAATAACCATCCTGGTGGGTGGGAAATGGTATCTTGTTATGGTTTTCATTTGCATTTCCCTAATGATTAGTGATGTTGGCAATCTTTTTGTGTGTTTATTGGTTTGTATATCTTCTGTAGAGAAATGTCTATTAAAATTTTTTGTCGATTTTTTAAAAAGATTTATTTACTTTTAGAGAGGGAAAGGGAGGGAGCAAGAGAGGGAGAGAAACATCAGTGTGTGGTTGCCTCTCAAGTGCCCCCTACTGGGGACCCAACCCTCATCCCAGACATGTGCCCTGACTTGGAATGGAACTGGCGACCCTTTGGTTTGCAGGCTGGCACTCAATCCACTGAGCCACACCAGCCAGGGTTTCATATATTTTTCATACTAGACCCTTGCCATATATATAATGGAAAAATACTTTTCATCATTTTATTGGTTGTCTTTTTGTTCTCTTGATAGTGTGATATGCAAAAATTTTAAAATTTAATGAAATTGAATTTATCTGTTCTTTTATTATCTGTGTAGTTGGTGTCATACTTAAGAAAATATTGCTATATCCAATGCTTGAATATTTTCCCCTATGTTTTGTTTGCAGAGTTCTATGATTGTAGCTCTTAGTTTAAGCCTTTGATCCATTTTGAGTTATCTTTATATATGCTATTAGGTAATGGTTCAACTTCATTCTTTTACACATGGATATCCACTTTTCTTAGCACAAGTTGAAGAGTGTCCTTTCCTTATTAAATGGTCTTGGAACCTTTGTTGAAAGTCAGTTGCATATTAAGTTTATTTCTGAGTTCTCTAGTCCATTGGTCTATATGTTTGTCTTTATCCTGGTACCACATTCTTTTGATTACTGTAGCTTTTTGTGATCTTTTTTGAAATTTGGAAATGATAGTCTTTCAATTTTTTTTTTTTTCCCCAAAACTGTTTCCAGGATGGGATTTTCTGTGTTTGCAAAAAACAAAAAATTGAGATTTTGATAGGGATTGTATTGAATCTATGTATCATTTGGGTACTATATCACCTTAACAGTATTAAGTCTTTCAATCCATGAGCAGAGATGCAAGGTTTATAGTTTTTTTATATAGAAGTTTTCTGTCTATTGTTAAATTTATCCCTTTCAATGCTATTTTAAATGGAATTGTTTTCTTAATATTTTTTTCAAAGACTATTCATTGCTGTTCTATAGAAATACAACTGATTTTTGTGTTTTGGCTTTATATCCTGCAACTTTGTTTAATTTCTTTATTAGTTCTAACAGAGGTTTTTTTGTGTGAATTCTTCAGGATTTTGTACATAGATTATGCATGTCATGTTTCTGCAAACAGATAATTTTGTCTTTCTGATTCAGTTGCTCACTTGCTCTTTCTTCCTTCTTTCCTTTCTTCCCTTTTTCCTCCTTGCTCTGGTTAGAATTTCTAGAACTGTGTTGAAAGAAGTGGAAAGTACACATTCTTGTATCAGTCTTTCACTATTGAGTATCATTTTAGTTGTGACTTGTTCACATATGGCCTTTATCATTGTTAAATTCCCTTCTGTTCTTGTTTTTTTTTAGAGTTTTAATGTAAAAAGAGAATTGGATTTTGTCAAATGCTTTCTTTTGTGTCAGCTGAGATGTTGATATGGTTTTCCCCCATCATTCTATTAGTGTGCTATATTACATTGGTTGATTTGTATGTGTTGAACTTATCCTTGATCGTGAACATAAGTCCAACTTGCTTGTGGTATATAGTCTTTTTTTAAGTATATTTTATTAATTATGCTATTATAGTTGTCCCATTTCCACCCCTTCATTCCCCTCCACACTGCACACCCCCTCCCACCATTACATTCCCCCCCTTTAGTTCATGTCCATGTGTCATAAGTTCTTTAGCTTCTACATTTCCCACACTATTCTTGCCCTCCCCCTGTCTATTTTCTACCCACTGTCTATGCTACTTGTTCTCTGTACCTTATCCCCCTCTCTCCTCATCCCACTCCCCTGTTGCTAACCCTCCATGTGATCTCCATTTCTGTGTTTCTGCTCCTGTTGTAGTGGTTGGCTTTTGTTTTAGGTCTGGTTGTTAATATCTGTGAGTTTGTTGTCTTTTTACTGTTCATATTTTTATCTTGTTTTTCTTAGCTAAGTCCCTTTAATATTTCATATCATAAGGGCTTGGTGATGATGAACTCCTTGAACTTGACCTTATCTGAGAAGCGCTTTATCTTCCCTTCCATTCCAAATGACAGCTTTGCTGGATAGAGCAATCTTGGAAGTAGGTCCTTGACTTTCATGACCTGGAATAGTTCTTTCCAGCCCCTTCTTGCCTGCAAGGTCTCTTTTGAGAAATCAGCTGACAGTCTGATGGGATCTCCTTTGTAGGTGGCTGTGCTTTTATCCCTTGCTGCTTCTAGAATTCTCTCCTTCATTTTAATCTTGGGTAATGTAATTCTGATGTGCCTTGGTGTGTTCCTCTTTGGGTCCACCTTCTTTGGGACTCTCTGAGCTTCCTGGACTTCCTGGAAGTCTATTTCCTTTGCCAGATTGGGGAAGTTCTCCTTTATTATTTGTTCAAATAAGTTTTCCACTTGTTGCTCTTCCTCTTCCCCTTGTGGTACCCCTATAATTCGGATGTTGGGATATTTAAAAATGTCCTGGAGGTTCCTAAGCCTCTCCTTATTTTTTTGAATTCTTGTTTCTTCCTTCTTTTGTGTTTGGTTGTTTCTTTCTTCCTTCTGGTCCACTCCATTGATTTGAGTCCCAGTTTTCCTCTCATCACTATTGGTTCCCTGTGCGTTTTCCTTTATTTCCCTTAGTGTAGCCTTCATTTGTTCATCTAAATCGTGACCAAAATCAACCAGTTCTGTGAGCATCCTGATCACCAGTGCTTTGAACTGTGCATCTGGTAGGTTGGCTCTCTCTTGGTCACTTAGATGAATCGGCTCTGGGGCTTTGATTCATTCTCCCGTTTGAGCCATTTTTGTGTTTTTTGGGGGTTTTTGGGGTGGTCTGGTGGTGCCTGTTATGTAGTGAGGGGCAGAGCCTTAGGTGTTACCCAGGGCAGGGCAGCCCAGTTGCTGGGTTGTGATGCTATATGTGGGGGTGGGGTCTGAGAGGAAACAATGGTGCTTGCTCTGCTCTGTCTATTTCAGTGCTTTCTGCCCTTTCCACAAGCAAATTGGGCCCTTCTGGTGCTGATTTCTGTGTGGGTGGGCTTGTGTACATTCTAGGACCCTGTGGGTCTCTCCAGCGAACTCTCCTATGAGGCTGGGAGTCTCTCCTGGCAACTCAACCCCCACAAGTGTTTTCAGTCGATGTTTCTAAGTTTTATTTCCCAGCGCTGGGGCCCTGGGTTGCAAGGTCTGTGTTGCTCCCTGTTTTCACCTGGATTATCTGTGTGCAAATGCAGGACCACTTGGCCAGCCAGCTGCCTTGCGCGGCCTCACTGGGTCTGCCCGTTGCCACCCCATGCCCCAGGGTCCACTAGCCGCTACCTGCATGCCTGCGGCTCCTGCACGCCCCGGTCTGCCAACTTCCACTTTTTCATGCTATGACTCCACCCCTCTTAGCAGTCTGGGTGAATGGTTGTCGGACTTCCGTACAGTTCAATTTTCTGTTAGTTCTGGTTGTTTTCTTGTTTCTAAATCTCTGTTGTCCTTAATTTTGGTTGTGCGAGGAGGCATAGTGTGTCCACCTATGCCTCCATCTTGGCGGGAAGTCTAATCTTTTTAATATACTGTTGAATTTAGTTTGCTAGTATTTTTGTTTAGTTTGGCAGTTATATTCATGAGGGATATTGGCCTGTAGTGTTCTTATAGTGTCTTTGTTTAATTTTGGTACAAGAGTCTGCTCACCTCTGAATGAGTTAGGAAGTATTCCCTCAACTCTAAAGACTTTTTCAGACTTGGAGAATGATTGGTATTAACTTTTTTTGCTATTTGGTAGAATTCGCCAGTGAAGTAATCTAGTCCTGGGCTTTTTCTTCATTAGGAGAGTCAGTCTTTACTTATATAGATCTATTTAGATTTCTGTTTCTTCTTGAGTCAGTTTTGATTTCATCCTGCTGGCTTCAGGTTTAGTTTGCTTTTCTTTTTCTAGTTCCTATTTGTTTACAGTTAGGTTATTGATTTCAGATTGTTAAGGTAGACTTTCAGATTGCTACAGTCTTTGTTAAGGTAGATGTTTATAGCTCTAAGTTTTTCTCTTTGTACTGCTTTTGCTTTATTTCAGCATTTTTAAAAAGATTTTATTTATTTGTTTCTAGAGAGGGGAGGGAAGGAGAAAGAGATGGAGAGAAACATCAATGTGTGGTTGCCTCTTACACACCCCTCACTGGGGACCCAGCCCCGCAACCCAGGCATGTGGCCCTGACTGGGAATTGAACCGGCGACCCTTTGGTTTGCAGGCTGGCACTCAGTCCACTGAGCCACACCAGCCAGGGCCATTTCATACATTTCTTATGTTATGTTTCCTTTTCATTTTTTTCAAGGTATTTTCTAATTTCCCTCATGGTTTCTTCTTGACCCACTGGTTGTTTGAATGTGTTTGTTAATTTCCACTTACCTGAATTTTCCAGTTTTCCTGCTGTTACTGATTTCAAGTTTCATCAGTTGTGATTGGAAAAGCTACTTTTGTCCTGGCTAGGTAGCTCAGTTGGTTAGAGCATCGTTCCAATATGACAGGGTTGCAGGTTTGATCCCCAGTCAGGGCATATACAAGAGTCAGCCAATGAGTACACAAACAAGGGGAACAACAATTTTATGTTTCTCTCTCTGTCTCCCTCCTCCTCTCTCTCCCCTTCCCTTCCTACCTTCGTTTTTCTACCTAAAATCAATAAATAAAATTTTTAAAAATAACTTGTGTCATTTTTTAAAAAGATACTTTTTATTATTTTAGTCTTTTAAATTTATGAAAACGTGCTAGTCTATCTGGAGAATTGTTCTTGTGCACTTGAGAAGAACATGTGTTTTGCTATTGTTGGAGTGTTCCCTATATCTGTTAGGTTTCATTGGTTTATAGTGTTGTTCAAGGCTTCTGTTTCCTTACTAATTTTCTGTCCGATTTTTCTCATTGAAATTGAAGTATTGGTATTTCCAACTATTAACTGTAGAACTGTCTATTTCTCCCTTCAGTTCCGTCAGTTTTTTTCTTCATGTATTGTGGGGTTTTGTTTTAGCTGTATATATGTTTATAATTACTATATCTTCTTGCTGGATTGCTCCTTTACCAATATATGTCCTTTTTTGTGTCTTGTAACCTCTTTTAATTAATTGTCTATTTTGCCTGACAATAATATAACCACCCCAGCTTTCTTTTGGTTACTATTTGCATGGAGTATCTTTTTCCATCCTTTTGCTTTCAACCTGTTTGTGTCTTCATTTCTAAGATGAGTCTCTCTGCACTGGCTGGTGTGACTCAGTGACTGGAGCATTGTCCTGTAACCAAAGGGTTGCGGGTTCAACCCTGGTCCTGACTTGGGCACATGCAATCCCCATCTAGGTGCAAAAAAGGCAACCAATTGATGCTTCTCTTACATTGATGTTTCTCTCCCTTCCTTTCTGTCTAAAAAAGCAAATGAAAATGTTCTCAGGTGAGGATTAAAAAACAATAATAAAATAAAATAAATATTTAAATAAAGTAATTCTCTCTTAGGGAATATATATATATGGATCAAATTTTTTATTCAGTCTGTCAGTCTTTTGCTTTTTTAATAGGAAAGCTTAGTCCACTTAATTTAAAATAATAAGTTCTATTTAGCTGTTTGTATGCCATATATATCTCTGTTCCTCGATTCTTACTTTCCTGACTTCTTTGTATTTAGTTGAATATTTGCGGTATATTATTTTGCTTCCCTTCTGTATATGTTCTCCTTATTTTCTTAGTGTTACCTTGGGGATTATAATTAGCATCTTAAAATTATAACAGCCTAGTTTTGATAATACCAACTTTTAGTAAGATCTGGAAGGATTGGCACAATGCTTCTACACATCTCCATCCCTCCTGGTTACATCATTATTGTTACAGATTACACCTTTATATGTTATGTGTCTGTTAACAAAAATTTATAAATATTGTTTTATGCATTTGCTTTCAGAAAAAAAGGATTATAAACCAAAAGGCTTTCATGTTTACTTATGTAGTAACCTTTACCAGTATTCTTTATTTCTTCATATGGATTCAAGTTGCCCTCTAAAGCAGGGTTCCCCAACTGGGCCACACAGGAGGTGGGTGGCGGGTGAGCTAGTGAAGCTTCACCTGTATTTACAGCCGCTCCCCATTGTTCACCTTAGCACTTGAGCTCCGCCTCCTGTCAGATCAGCAGCTGCATTAGATTCTCATAGAAGCATGAACCCTACTGTGAACTGTGCATGAGAGGGATCTAGGATGCACACTCCTTATGAGAATCAAACGCCTGATGCTCTGAGGTGGAGCTGAGGTGGTGATGCTAGTGCTGGGGAGTGGCTGCAAATACAGATCATCATTAGCAGAGAGGTTTGCCTGCACAGAGACCATGATAAATCAGGTGCTTGCAGGCTCATATCAAAACTCTATCAGTGAGTGGCGAGTGACAATTAAGCTGCATCTGGTGGCAGGCTATAATAAAGCCACCCCTTTCCCCCACCTTCTCCCATCCCCCATCTGTGGAGAAATTTCTTGCACGAAACTGGCCCTTGGTGCCAAAAAGGTTGGCTACCGCTGCTCTAAAGTATTTGCATATCAACTGAAGAACTCTCTTTTGCATTTCATATAGGGCAAATCTATTGGTAATGAACTCCCTCAGCTTTTGTTTATCTGAAAATGTCTTAATTCATTTCTCCCTCATTCCCGAAGGATAATTTTTCTAGGTATAGACTTGTGGGCTGACGGTTTTTTTCCATGTGGCTTTTAATATGTGGTCGCATAGCCTTGCCTGCATAGTTTCTGGTGAGAAATTGACTGTTAATCTCATTAAGGAGCCTGATTTCCTTCAGCTCTCTGATTTTGTTTTTTTGGGTTTTTTTTAGGTCATTGAGTACATTTAAAATAGTTGGTTTAATATCACTGACTAGTAATTTCAAATCTGGGCTCCTCAAGGGTGGCTTCTGTCAAATTCTTTTTTTCTTGTAAATGAGCCATATATTGCTGTTTCTTTGTGTGTTTTATACGTTTTTGTTGAGAACTGGACATTCCAAGTGTGCTTATTACTTGTTGAGGGCTGTCACTGTCTAATTGTGACTTTTCCAGACTGTTTTTCCAATGTGCGTACTTGCGCGTTGTGTATTATCACTGACATTTCTGGTTCATTATCTCTGTGATCAGCCAGTGACCTAAGATTTCCTTAAATGTCTGCTTCCACAAATGAGAACAGGTCCTATCCCTTTAAGTTTTCCAGTAGTTGGGAAAACATATTTGCCAATGATACCTCAGACAAGGGTTTAATCTCCAAAATATATAAAGAACTTACATGACTCCACTCTAAGAAGACAAGCAACCCAGTTTAAAAATGGGCAAAGGACTTGAACAGACACTTCTCCAAGGAGGACATACAGAGGATCCAGAGACACATGAAAAGATGCTCAGTATCACTAGCTATCAGAAAGATGCAAATTAAAACCACAATGAGATACCATTTCACACCAGTCAGAATGGCCATCATAAACAAAGCAACAAGTGTTGGAGAGGTTGTGGAGAAAAGGGACCCCTAGTGCACTCTTGGTGGGATTGCAGACTGGTACAACCACTGTGGAAAACAGTATAGAATTCTGTGCAACAGAAAGAAAGAAGGAGCTCCTATCCATTGCAACAGCTTGGATGGAACCGGAAAGCATTATGCTAAGCGAAATAAGCCAGGTGGTGAAAGACAAATACCATATGATCTCATCTTTAACAGGAACCTAATCAACAAAACAAACAAACAAACAAAATATAACCGAAGAGACTGAAATTGAGAACAGGCTGACAGTGATCAGAGGGGAAAGGAGAGGGAATTTCAGGGGAAAAGTGTGAAGAGTTTGCAGGAACAAGTATAAAGGACACATGGACAATAACGGGGGGGGGGTGAAAATGGGAGGGAGGTGGGGAGGGCTGGGGGTAAAAGTCAGAAAACTGTACTTGAACAACAATAAAAATAAAAATGAATTAAAAAAGAAGTTTTCCAATAGCTACTGTTGGGGAAATCCATGGCTAGCAAGAGGGTCAAAACCAAGGCGAGCGTCTGCACCAGGCCTTCATAGCATCACTAGACCAACCTAAACACACAACCCCCAATTTTTAGAGTACAGAGTCCCCACTGCCTGTCACAGTATCTCCACATCTGCAGCAAGGCTGAAGAATGGGGAAATCATAGGTGGTTTTCACCCTCTCCTTATTTTTGAAGAATCAGCAGCTTGTCTCTTCATGAAGCACTCCCCAAGTTGATATAAGTATCTGATCAGGTTTCAGAGTTCTAAAATAGTTTATTCCAATTTCTCTTCCCATCTTATTGATTGCTTTGGTGGGGGGACTGACTGATCCTTAGGGATTCCTACTTCACTGTTTTGTGTGACATCACTCTCACTTATTTCTAAAGCGTCTTTTGCTCTTATAACCATTCCACCCTGGTAGCCCCCATTCTATTGTTACTAAGCACACATAAAAGAGAGTGTGGTGCATTAAAGATGTGACAATATTGTAAAAAGCAAGAGTTTTAAAGCCAAACAGATCTGTACTTGCATCCTAAGTTGCTGGTTTATCTTGGGTACTTCTGAACCTTTGAGCTTTAGGTTTGCAGGCAACTGCTCAATCCACTGAGCCACGCCAGCCAGGGTTGAACCTTTGAGCTTCATCTTCATTTGTCAAATGTCTCTCATAATTATATGTGAGCAGGTATAGGGTAAATGTCAGTGTAATATCAACACAAGATATTCCTGATACTCCTTTTTAATCAGTTGGTGAGCCCTTAATGCCAGACATCTTGCTAGATGCTTTATGTACAAATTCCCAACAACAGTTCTATAAAATGAGTATTTTCTGTGTTTTACAGAAGATAAAACTAAAGCTTAGAGAGGTCTTAACAATTTTCTTGAAGTAGAATTGGAGTCAGAATCAGGGCTGTTTGGCTCAGTTATTGCTTATAGCCGTTGTTCCACACGCCTCTTACCTGAGTCACAGTATCTGATTTTAAGATCTCTTATTAATTTGTTTTCTTCCCTCAGGAGTCACATGCCATGGGAAAAAAGCCTGAAAATCCAGCAGACATGATAGAAGAAGGGGAACTTATCCTGTCTGTGAATATCTTGTACCCTGTTATATTTCATAAGGTCAGTAGTAAAACCTTTTGGATTTCACAGATCATATGAGTGACTTTTGTCAAATGGTTTAATTATTTGAAGAGCCTAGGGTTCAGAATAAATGCCATCAAATGCTATTTTATCTGGCATTCTGCTTATGTTCTTGAGTTCTTTGTTTTAATAAGGAATATTATAAATAGGTTAAATTTCAAATAATCTATTGATTAATAGGATTGTAGTTTCAGTGTTAGAATGCATATCCTAGTTTCTGCACTAGAAGCAACTTCAATTCTATAGAAATCCACAATGATTCTAATTATTATCATGTCTTGAGGGTTTGTCCCCCCTAGAAGGAGTAGGGTGACTTTCATTCACCAGTTTAGAATACGTGGGAAGTTGTTTAACTAATGACAGTTCTTCTTTGATGAAAATGCAGAAAGTCAACAGGTCAGGGGTATCTAGGAATTCTTAGGAGGTTCTGATAAAAAGAGCTATCTCATACAGAGTGTATGTATTTTTGATTCCTCAAATCCATTCCATGAACTTTGATAAGGCTTAATTGAAATATTACTGTGCATAAACTGCACTTGTGAATACATAGGCTTTTATGAAGCATCTGAAATATAGTTAGTACTAATTGTCTTGTTTGATGAAGATCTCAAATACCAAACAAAACAAAACCAATAAAATGGAACCTCTGGGCTTATAACATTAGGGTAATGAGTAGATTGCTTGACTTCAGTGTGGTAACTTCTAGGAAATTTTAAAAGACAGTGCTGCAGCTGAAGTTATGGTCCGCAGGCTATTCACGCTAATGTCATTATAGTAGTTTCTTGATTATAAACTTTAGCTTAAACTAAACAAATTTTATTCCTATGTATCTTAGTTCATTCCAGCTTCTGTAACAAAATGACTCTGACTGGGTAGCTTATAAACAACAGAAATTTATTTTTGATAGCTCTGGAGGCTGGAAGTCCAAGATCAGGGTGCCAGCATGGCCAGGTTGGGGCTCTCTTCTGGGGTGAGGACTTTACATGCTAGAAGGTGCTAGGGAGCTCTGTGGGATCTGTTTTGTAGGAGCACTGTCCCACTTATGAGAATACCCTCATGACCTAATTACTTTCCAAGGGCCCCAACCCCCTAACACTGTCACTCTGGGCGCTAGGATTGCAATATGCAAATTTTGGGCAGACACAAACATTCAGACCATCGGACCACGTGTCTCAGTTATACCCATAGATTATAATTTACAGAAATGACCGAATGACAACACTGGAGGCTAATGCCATTGAAAGAAAATTTTTATTGCTTATACTTCCTGAGAGATGGTCTCTGCCATCTGTGTAGCACCACAGGGGAAAGCACCAGTGTCAGGAGGCAGAAAGGAGGGCGGGGAGGGCATAGGCCACAGCCTTTATTAGGGTTTCAGCAAGAAAGGCAAGGCAAGGCAGAGCAAACAGTTTGAGTTGGCTAGTTAGAAAAATTCTAGTGAGCTCTGGGCATAGGGGTTGTCCTTAGTTATCTGTACCTGGTCCTCAATTTAGAATAGATGCAATGTTGGCTTGGTATGTGAGAGTTAGATGAAAGAGCTGGTTTCAAAGATTATGCTCTGTATCACAGAGGAGATGTAAACAGCTTCGGCCATTAGTTTAGGCCTGTAATTAATGAATGTCAAATAGACAAATACAGAATTTAAGAAAACATCAAACACTAAGTTATGAGGATAACTTAAATCAAGAAAACTCGTAACAATTCATATCAGATCATGATAGGATAGTTTAACTGCTTGTCTCTAAAGGGACACTTATTTATTTACTGTTTAATTTTTAGCACAAAGAACACAAACCATACCAGACAATGCTGGTATTGGGCAGTCAGAAGCTCACAGAACTAAGGGATTCAATTTGCTGTGTCAGTGACCTCCAGATTGGTGGGGAATTCAGCAGTACTCCTGACCAAGCTCCTGAGCACATCAGCAAAGTAAGATTTTTTTTTTACACCCCAGTAAAGCAAGGGGAAATAATTATAATAAGACAAGGAAGTAATGGGTACTGTAGCATGCTTTTTCTTTTATTTTCTTTTATTTTTTAAAAAACATATTGTATTGATTATGCTGTTATAGTTGTCCCATTTTCCCGCCTTTATTCCCCTCCACCCTGCATACCTCCTCCCACCCGCCTTCCCCCCTTTAGTTCATGTCCATGGGTCATGCATATAAGTTCTTTGGCTTCTACATTTCCTATACTATTCTTAACCTCTGCCTGTCCATTTTCTACCCACCATCTATGCTACTTATTCTCTGTACCTTTTTCCCCTCTCTACCTCTTCCCACTCCCCTGCTGATAACCCTCTGTGTGATCTCCATTTCTGTGATTCTGTTCCTATTCTACATGTTTGCTTTGTTTGTTTGGTTCAGTTGTTAATAGCTATGAGTTAGTTGTCATTTAACTGTTCATATTTTTTATCTTCTTTTTCTCAGATAAGTCCCTTTAACATTTCATATAATAAGGGCTGAATGATGATGAACTCCTTTAACTTGACCTTATCTGGGAAGCACTTTATCTGCCCCTCCATTCTAAATGAAAGCTTTGCTTGGTAGAGTAATCTTGGATGTAGGTCCTTGCCTTTCATTACTTTGAATACTTCTTTCCAGTCCCTTCTTGTCTGCAAGGGTTTTTTTTTGTTTGTTTTTTGTTTGTTTTTATTTTGAGAAATCAGCTGATAGTCTAATAGGAACTCCTTTGCAGGTAACTGTTTCCTTTTGCTGCTTTTAAAATTCTCTCCTTATCTTTAATCTTGGCTAATGTAATTATGATGTGCCTTGGTGTGTTCCTCCTTGAGCCCAAGTTCTTTAGGACTGTGTGAACTTCCTGGACTTCCTGAAAGCCTATTTCCTTTGCCAGATTGGGAAAGTTCTTCATTATTTGTTCAACTAAGTTTTCAATTTCTTGGTCTTCCTCTTCTCCTTCTGGCACCCCTATGATTTGGATGTTGGAACATTTAAAGATGTCCTGGAGGTTCCTAAGCCTTTCCTCATTTTTTTTTTTTTTTGAATTCTGGTTTCTTTACTCTCTTCTGGTTGAATGTGTCTTTCTTTTTTTCTGCTCCAAGCCATTGATTTGAGTCCTGGTTTCCTTCCCGTCACTGTTGGTTCTCTGTAGATTTTTCTTTATTTCGCATAATGCAACCTTCATTGCTACCTGAGTCTTTTTTATGCCGTTGAAGTACCCAGTGAGTTCCTGGGCATCCTGATCACCAGGGCTTTGAACTGTGCATGTGATAGGTTGGCTGTCTCTTCATTGCTTAGTTGTATTTTTTTCTGGTGCTTTGAATTGTTCTTTCATTTGGGTCTTTTTTTTTTTTTTTTTTTTTTTTTTTTTTTTTTTTTTTTTTTTTGTCTCAGCGTGCCTGTTACATAGTGAGGCGTGGAGCCTTAGATATTCACCAGGGTGGGGCAACCCACGTTGTTGCGTTGTGAAACTCTGTGTGGGGCAGGGGTGTGAGAGGGAATGATGCTGCTTTCTCTGCTCTCTGCCTGTTTTCAGTGACTTCTACTGCTACCCACAAGCAAATTGGGTCCTTCTGGTGCTGATTCCCGGGGGGGTGGGCTTGTGTACATTCTAGGACCCTGTGGTTCTCTCCAACAAACTCTCCTGTGAGGCTGGGAGTTTCTCCTGCTGGCACCTCAACCCTCACAGGTGTTTTCAATCAGAGGTTTGAGGCTTTATTTCCCAGAGCTTGAACCCTGGGTTGTCTCACTCCCCAATTGTTCCTCCTGGTTTATCTGCACACGAATGTGGGACTGCCCAGTCTGCCAGCTGCCACCTTGCCCTCCCTGTCCTCCAGCCACAGCCTTGTTTCACGTCCTCTCCACCCGGCCTCCGAGCTCCACCCTTCCTACCCATCTGGATGAATGTTTCTTCTTTAACTCCTTGGTTGTTGGACTTCCATACAGTTCAATTTTTCTGTCAGTTCTGGTTGTTTCTTATTTTTTAATTTGTTGTCCTTCTTTTGGTTGTGCAAGGAGGCACAGTGTGTCTGCTTACGCCTCCATTTTGTCAGGAAGTTCCACTTTCTTCTTTTAAATCATTCCCTCAAAGCCTGCCTTGTCCCTGTTCTTTATCATCAAGACCTTTTCAGTGATAAGGCTATACTCAATTTTGATTTCCTCATATCCTATTCATTTTCAGCCATTGTTTGTATACTCTTCTTCAGAGGTCATAGTAACCACCTAATTGTTTAATTCATTGATCTCTTTTCCATGTTGATACAGCTTGATTTCACTTAGCATTTGAATTTGCTGTTTAGTCTCTCTTCTTTCAAACTCTATATGAGTTTGTCATAATTGCCCCCCAGCAAAGGGTTGTAGTCTACTGGAGAATTTCACTGCCCGTAGAAGGACCTGTCAGTTCATTGACCAGTACCAAACAGGGACACAGCATTTGCTGCTAGTGTTTCCTAGGGTGATACTCTCAAAGAAACCCTCCATACTCACTGGATAAGTATGGAAAGGAGCAGAGTGGTAGGCTGGCTACCCACAAAGATTTTAGAAAGGATCCCTTGCCCAGTAAAGCAGTAGTGCCTTGATCCTTCTGAATTTTGTCATGGGCAAGCTCGAGCTAACTATGTTACCTGGTACAAGTAGCAGAGGCCCTCAGATTTACTGGCCCTCCTAAGAGGGGCAGCATCTCCTGTAGAACAGTAAAAAGATACTTGGATCAAGTAGAATGGAGATACAGTATGGGTGAGAGCCATCATAGTCTCTGTTTTTGCTGGTTCCTGTGTCAGCAGGCACGTAAATGCTTTACCTTAGGTTTTACCTTAGTTGTTCTTATTTTGATTCTTCTCCTGATCTTTCTCCCAGTTTTCATGGTTTTAGGTGTACTCAGATCTTTGTTAGTCTCTCTCTGCAGCCACATTCTCTCCTGATTTCCAAACCATTAAGTCCCTCTGGACATTTCTACTTAGCCTTAGTGCTGCCTGGCATTTTTACTGCATTTCATGGTCTGTTCACATTGCCCTTTTTCAAAGCAACTGTTTTCTTCCTTCTGAAACTGCCAACATTCTTCCCTCATGACTTACCTTTAGCTGTTTATTTCATGGAGAAAATAGAGTTACCAGAAAAGAATTTTCCATCATCTCTCACCCACATTTACCCATCTGCCTATGTACCCTCCCTTCCCATCGTTAACTATGAATAAACCACACTGGCTGCCGTGTAAGGCCAGTCTGTGTGTCCATTGGATTCCACCCCTGATTGCATAACCAAGGACTCTGTTCTTATAAATATCCCCTCTTGTCCCATCAGTTTTTTTATTATGTCAGCTCTCCCATTATTATAAGAAGGTACTGAAATACATCTACCATCCGGTCACCACTTCTTGACAGCTTATCTTCCTCCAGCTAATGGTGTTCCCCACCATTCCACAAAAATCCCTTTACTGTTGCCACCATAGACTTAGTTTTCACCTTATTTGACTTCTTGTCAGTGTGCAACACAATTGAACATTCTTTTTGAAACACTTTCTTTACTTGGTTTTTAGGACATTATACCCACTTAATTTTCCTCTGAGAATTCCTTTGCTGGATGCTTCTCATCTTTCTGACTTAATACGTGCTATTAAACCAAATGAATCAATTTTCAGACTTCTCCTCTGTGTATATTCCCTAGGTGGTCTTGTCCAGATTGATAGCTATAAATACTAGGATTCCCAGATGCACATATCCAATCCCAACATCTTCTCTGAACTCCAGACTTATATATCCAACAGCTTCCTTTGCAGTTTTTATCAAATATCTAATAGCCATCTCAAACTTAATATTTTCAAAAGCAAACTCCAACCCTGACCCCCCTATAGCTCGGCTGGTTGGGCATCGCCTTGCAAAGTGAAAGGTGGCTAGTTCAGTTCCAGGTCAGGGCACATGCCTGCTTTGCAGGTTCCATCCCCACAGGGGGCGCGTAGGAGAGGCAACCAATTGATATTTCTCTTTTTCCCCTGTCATCCCCACTCTCTAAAAATAAATAAAATCTTTAAAAAATTAAAAAAGCAAACTCTAGCTCTTTCTTCATCCTGAAATCTATACCTTCCCCAGGTTGTCATCTCAGTGAATTTGCCCATTATGCACCTGGTTACATACGCTAAAAACCTTGAAGTCATCCTTGCCTCCTTTTGTTCCCACATGGAAAGCATCAGTAAGTACTTTAGCTCTACTTTTCTTTTTTTTCTTAAAGATTTCATTTATTTATTTTTTAAGAGGGGAAGGGAGGGACAAAGAGAGGGACAGAAACATCAGTGTGTGGTTGCCTCTCACACAACCCCTACTGGGTACCTGGTCTGCAACACTGGCATGTGCCCTAGGCTGGGAATCAAACCAGTGACCTTTTGATTTGCAGGCCAGCACTCAGCTACTGATCCACACCAACCAGGGCTGTACTTTTCAAAATACATTTAGGTTCTGCCTGTGCCTTGCTGACCCTTTCCAGGTACCATCATCTCTTGCCTGGACTGCTACAATAGCCTACTGACAGGGCTTACTACTGCCTCTCCACACTTTTGTTTATCCTCTGTGTCAGCCAGAATGACATTTCTAAAGTATCAGTGAGATCTGCCGAAGCTTCCTCTTTTATCTACAATAAAATACAAGTCCTGATTGTGGTCCTCAAAGTGCCCATTATCTGATCCTTTCTGCCTTCCGACTTCATATCCTAGCACCCTCTCATCAGTTGTTGCCTTCAGACACACTGCCATCCTTGCTGATTCTCACGTATACTAAGCAAGCTTCTCCCGTTCAGAGCCTTTGTATCTTCTCTCACCCTAGAATGTTCTTTACCCCAGTATTCAGGTCACTCCTTTGTTTCTTCCTAGACTCATGTCACCTTGGCAGAGAGGTCTTTCCCTACAGTGTCCAGATTGGTATCCTCTTCCCCTGTCATGCTGTCATTTTCTTTCTTTTTCTTTTCTTTTTTTAGTTATAGTTTTCATTCAACACTATTTTGTATTAATTTCAGGTGAATAGCACAGCAGATAGACATTCATGTAGATTACAAAGTTCCCTCTGATAATTCAGGTGCTCCCCTGGCACCATACATAGTTATTACAATACTATTGACTGTATTCCCTGTGCCATACTTTACATCCCAGTGCTTGCTTTGTAACTACCAGTTGTACTTCTTAATCCCTTCACCTTATTTTACCCTGCCCCCAACACCCATCCCCCCAGTGTCCATCAGTGTATTCTCTTTATAAGTATGTTTCAGTTTTGTTTACTTTGTTCTTTAGATTTCACATATAAGTGATATCATATGGTATTTGTCTTTCTCTGTCTGGCTTATTTTAGCTGAACACCCTGTAGATCTATTCATGCTGTTGCAAACAGTAAGATTTAATTCTTTTTATGGTTGAGTAATATTCCACTGTGTGTGTGTACCACATTTTTATCCACTCATCTACTGGTGGGCACTTGGGCTGCCTCCATATCTTGGCTGTTGTAAACAATGCAACAGTGAGCATAGGGACACATATGTGCTTTTGAATGAGTGTTTTGGGTTTCTTCTGATATATACCCAGATGACAAATCACTGGATCATAAGACAGTTCCATTTTTAATTTTTTGAGGAACCTCTGTAGTATATTTTTCTTAATAGCACTCATCACTACCTGACATCATATTTTATATTTGTTTGTCTTCCTTAACTTGAATATAAACTCTGAGGATAGGAGTTTGGTTTTGTTCAGTGATGTATATATCTGTCTTTGATGATCTATGGCACAGAGGAAGTCCCCAAATAATTGTTGAATAAATGAATGAACCGCATAAACCTCAAGCTCACTGTTTAAATTAAAATTAAACTCATTATTCTATCACCTCCCCTTTTCTTCAGGTAACACTCTCCCTTTTTATTCCTGTTTATTTTGCCATAATAGTTCCAAACTCTTGATTTTTACATTGCCATATATTTTTTAAAATATTTTATTGATTATGCTATTACAGTTGTCCCATTTCTCTCCCATCATTCCCCTCCACCCTGCACACCCCCTTCCACCCACATCCCCCCCTTTAGTTCATGTTCATGTGTCATAAGTTCTTTAGCTTCTACATTTCCCACACTATTCTTACCCTCCCTCTGTCTATTTTCTACTCACTATCTGTGCTACTTACTCTCTGTACCTTTCCCCCCTCTCTCCTCCTCCCACTCCCTTGTTGCTAACCCTCCATGTGTTCTCCATTTTTGTGTTTTTGTTCCTGTTCTACTTGTTTACTTAGTTTGCTTCTGTTTTAGGTGTGGTTGTTAATATCTGTGAGTTTGCTGTCTTTTTACTGTCCTATTTTTTATCTTTTTCTTAGGTAAGTCCCTTTAACATTTCATATAATAAGGGCTTGGTGATGATGAACTCCTTTAACTTGACCTTATCTGAGAAGCACTTTATCTGCCCTTCCATTCTAAATGACAACTTCGCTGCATTGAGCAATCTTGGATATAGGTCCTTGCCTTTCATGACTTGGAATACTTCTTTCCAGCCCCTTCTTCCCTGGAAGGTCTCTTTTGAGAAATCAGCTGACAGTCTGACAGGATCTCCTTTGTATGTAACTGTCCCCTTATCCCTCGCTGCTTCTAGAATTCTCTCCATCATTTTAATCTTGGGTAGTGGAATTATGATGTGCCTTGGTGTGTTCGTCCTTGGGTCCACCTTCTTTGGGACTCTCTGAGCTTCCTGGATTTCCTGGAAGTCTATTTCCTTTGCCAGATTGTGGAAGTTCTCCTTTATTATTTGTTCAAATAACTTTTCCACTTGTTGCTCTTCCTCTTCCCCTTGTGGTACCCCTATAATTCGGATGTTGGGACATTTAAAGATGTCCTGGAGGTTCCTAAGCCTCTCCTCATTTTTTTGAATTCTTGTTTCTTCCTTCTTTTCTGATTGGATGTTTGTTTCTTCCTTCTGGCCCACTCCATTGATTTAAGTCCCAGTTTCCTTCTCATCACTATTGGTTCCCTTTGCATTTTCCTTCAT
>PVKU01006957.1:49246-95048 GCA_004027475.1 Anoura caudifer
TTTTTTTTTTTTTTTTTTTTTTTTTTTTTTTGATCTAGTTGTGGCTGTTGCATAGTGAGGGGCAGAGACTTATAGGTGTTCCCCAGGGCAGGGCAGCCCAGTTACTGGGTTGTGATGCTGAATGTGGGGGCAGGGTCTCAGTGTTTTTAGGTTTTATTTCCTAGTGCTGGGGCCCTGGGTTGCGAGTTCTGTCTCGTTCCCCATTTTCGCCTGAATTATTTGCGTGCGAATGTGGGACCACCTGGTCAGCCAGCCACTTTGTGCCTGGGATCAACTAGCCACCGCATGCAGGCCTGCTGGGTCTGCCAGCAGCTGCCTGTGCACCTGACCAGTCCGCCAACCTCTGTTTCCTCCTGCTGCCACTCCGCCCCTCTTTCCGGTCTGGACGAATGGTTGTTGGACCTCCATACAGATCAATTTTCTCTCAGTTCTGGTTGTTTTCTTGTTTCTAAATCCTTGTTGTCCTTAATTTTGGTTGTGCGAGGAGGCACAGTGTGTCCACCTATGCCTCCATCTTGGCTGGCCATTGCCATATATTTTAGTAAGAGACTTTCTATTTTTCCCACCTTTAGTCCTTTCTATACATACCACTCAAGCTGCCTTTCAGAAACAAACAAACACCAAGAGTGAATCTTGGACTTTGGGTGATTGTGATGTGTCAGTGTATGTTCATCCTTGATAACAAATAATATCATTCTGGTGAATTATGTTGATAATGGGGGAGGCTCTAATGTGTGGGGGCAGGTATGGAACATATCTGTACCTCCCTCTCAAATTTGTTATAAATCTAAAACTGTTCTTAAAAAAAAAGTCTTTAAAAAGAAATTTGTTGTGTCATTCTTCAGTCTGAAAAATCTCAGTGGGTCTCCACTGCTTGTAGTCCAGACTCCTTAGGCTGACATCTAAGGC
Source organism: Anoura caudifer (assembly GCA_004027475.1). Taxonomy (NCBI): domain Eukaryota; kingdom Metazoa; phylum Chordata; class Mammalia; order Chiroptera; family Phyllostomidae; genus Anoura; species Anoura caudifer. The sequence goes on from PVKU01006957.1 coordinate 50,156, forward strand.
CTTTTGTAGTGATGAGTCCCACCTTAACATTTCATACTGTTCACCTCCTGTTTATCACCTTGTGCTTCAGCCACAAATGATGAATGTGTTTGTCTTTCTCAAGTATACCATACCTTTTTGTGCCTCTCTGCCTCTCTGTGTTTGGGCATGGTGGGAAGCCCTTCCCTTCCTTTATCCAGCTGGTGAGTTTACATTTATATTTCCAAACCTAGCTCAAAACTCACTTACTATATACAATTTTTCCTGACTCCCCTCTCTTTGCCACTCTGGCAGCATCTCATTTGTGTACCGCAGTGCTTCTAATAACATCCTGAAACTGTTGGGTGTGCCTCTCTGCCCCACGGGCTGGCTATGTGCCTGTCTTTTCAGTGACTGGCATGGAGACCAGCCAGCATCAAGACTCATGCACATATTTCACTCTAGAGTTGTTGAGTTATGTTGAGATGGTTTTAAGATATGTAGGTTCTTCAGGTTTGCCATCTCAGTGCTCTTGGCGATAAATATTAGAATTAAAGAGAAACAAGTAGAATTTTAAGGCTGTAGGCAGACCAGGAAATAAGAGTTTATTTGTTTTTGTTAAAGAAGAAGCAGTCTGCAAAATTCTCAAGCCTACAAAAAAATTAAAAAACAACCCTGTAACTATAAAGTTTATAAGATCAACTTAGTAAGAAAAATCTGAATTCATTCTTCTAATTCCAGTTACATCACCACTGCTCAAAGTGGTTTGTGTCAGATCTGGGCTTGGTCTTAGTTCTAGGAACCCTAGGGAGTATTTTTAGCTGGGCTTGGTTGGTGTATTGTGTTTTGTGTATCAGTGCTGATGCCTTCAGCAGCTTTCTAACAGGGAGGTACATAACCTGTTACCCTGTTTTAATGTTTACATGTCTGTTGTTATATTGTTTCTGCCTCCTCTGTCTATTAAAATAATATCTTTGATTAATGAGCATTTGCCATGTACTAAGTGTACAATATTCTCTCTTTGGAAAGAATGACCATTTTACAGTAAGAAAAAGGTGGGTCAGAGCACTGTCACTGTGTTCAGTGGCAGTGGTGGAGGCTGGATTCAGACCCTTGTTGACTTGCCTTCAAAGCCCCTGTACTTTCTTTGCCTAGTTGTCATTGTCCCTGGCTTGAGGCTACCTTTTCCCTAGACTTTTGTTTGCTTGGTGCACAGGCTTTCAGTTTTACCTTGGAAAATTTTAAATGTACACACAAAGAAAAGAATAATATAATGAGCCCTTATGTTCCTATCACCCACCTTCAACAATTCTCAGCATTTTGCCAGAATATTTTACCTTTTCACATCATGCCAATTATACACCTAACAAAATATAAGTCCTTAAATTATGCTTTTTTAAGAAAATTTTTTTTTATTTTTAGAGAGGGTGGAATAAGAGGGAGTGAAACAATGTGTGGTTATGTCTCTCATGTCCCCTACTGGGGACCTGGCCCACAATACAGGCATGTGCCCTGCCTGGGAATTGAACTAGTGACCCTTTGGTTCCCTGGCCAGCGCTCAATCCACTGAGCCACACCAGCCAGGGATATAATGTTTTTTTTGACAGGGAGTTATTTGGTATGTATTCCACTGGCAGTCATGGAACAAATTAGTGAAATGCAGTTTTTGTAGTTGAGGAAATGAAAATCTTTATTCTAGCCAGTAAATAGATTTTTGAATAAAATACTTTAATTAATTTGGTATGTGAAAGGACTAGGAAAGTTGGGCCAGTATATTTAAGTCCCTTTTCTTTAAAAAAGTTTTTTAAAAATGATTTATTTATTTATTTATTTTTAGAGAGAGGGGAAGGATGAAAGAGGGAAACAGCCATGTGTGAGAGATACATGAATCGGTTGCCTCTTGTACGCCCCCTACTGGGGACCTGGCCCACAACCCAGGCACGTACCCTGACTGGGAATCAAACCAGAGACCTTTTGGTTTTCAGGCAACCCACTGAGGCACACTTGCCAGGGCTATTTTAAATTTATTCTAATTGTATTTTTTCCATTACTATTTATCTCCCTTATACTTCCATCCCCCCTGCAGTCACCACACTGTTGTCCATGAGTCATTTTTCCTTTTTGCTTCATCCTTCCACCCCCAATCCAGCCCTCCATAGCTGTCAGCCTGCTCTCTCTGAGTCTAAATATCTTTTAACAGCTTATGTCAAAAATATGTTTTGCTAACATTTGTTTTGGAGTGTAGTAGTTCAAGAATGGAGTTATTTTAAAAATATACATATAAAATAGCACTACTGTTCTTAGCTTAAGTTTGTGTTTAAGATTTTTATTTATTTACTTTTAGAGAGAGGAGAAGGGAGGGAGAAAGAGAGGGAGAGAAACATCAATGTGTGAGAGATACATCTATTGGTTGCCTCTCACCCTCCCCGCCACCCCACCATCTGGGGATCTGGCCCACAACCCAGGCATGTACCCTGACTGGAAATCAAACCAGCAGCAACCTTTTGGTTCTGAGCCACACCAGCCAGGCCTTAGCTTAAGTTTTTTTCAATGGTTCCTTATTTTTTAAAAAAATATTTTATTTATTTATATTTAGAGAAAGGAGAAGGGGAGGGAGAAAGATAGGGAGAGAAACATTCATGTGAGATAGAAACATTGGTTGGTTGCTTCCCACATGCACCCCAACCAGGGACTGAACCTGCAACCCAGACACGTGCCCTGACCCGGTAATGGACCAGTGGTGTTTCACTGTGTGGAATGATGCCCAACCAACTGAGCCACATCAGTCAGGGCGGTTCATCATGTTTTAATGTCTGATTCTATTGATCTTTTTTACATTACTCCAATAAGTCTTTTTTTGTTGTTGTTAATAATCTCTTAAGACTCTTTCTTAGAGGCACACTTATGAAAGTACTTTATAGACTTATTATAAATAAAGCCTTGGTATAGGAAAAATGGTAACATAAATTCTAGTTGTAAAAATTTCCTTACCCAAGCTTCTACAGCAGTCTGCCCCATTACCACTTTCCTCACAGCAGATCCTAGGAATGTTTCTGTAGTTCCAATATAGCCTATCTCAGTGATAGTGGAGTATAAATGGCCAGCTGATGCCTAAAATTATGTATAACTGATGACTGTGTTCAAATGATCATGTTAGTTATTGATAGTTACTTTGTTTATAAAATGGAAATACTACCCGTAGACTCAGGTTATATTAGATTAATAACAGAAATAGCTTCTTACACAAGCTTTTCCATGTTGGTTGGTTGATCCTCTGCTCTCACCCCCTCTGGGAACATTGTGAGCTAAACTAGCTGTGACAGAATAGGGAAACTAGTTAGTATCACTGGTTAGAAAATTACTTGTATTGAGATTATTCATATCTTCTCTTCTTAACCATTTGCATACTGAGATGAGGAAAGGTTTTTAATGGATGACTTAGGATTTAAATGGAAAACGTTTTTGTTAAAGTTCCCCTTCTAATTTATAGTTATGTCAAAGTATTAAGTTGTCTAAATAAATTAAAATGAAGTTCTGTAGGTACACTTTGTAATGAACAAAATTTTATATACAGTGAACTTTGTTTTTGTTTCCAAAATAAGGCAGTATTTTCTTTCAGAACCTTTATGTTGGGCCCTAGTGGACCTCTTTGAAGTTTTAGAAGTATATTCAGTGGCAGATTTTGAGTTTTAATAGCAGCTAGACATGGTATTATATTATAGTACATTATATCCTTTTATCCCTGCAGTCACTTGGGAAGAAAGTAATGGCTTTACTCATATTTTACAGAAATATGAGGAAAAAGTGGGTCAGGGAGATTTAGTGAGTTGCCCAAGGAAAAACAGCAAAACTAGCCTTATAAGGGTATCTGACACCAACACCAGATGATCTGTAAATGGGGGAACAAAGACAATTAAGAAAAAAAAACAAGCTTTAAAGAAGTAGCAGAGAATTTAGGTTATTTTAAGGTAAAATCATTTTCATATCTGAAGCTTATATATCTTTTTTGTTCATAAACTGCTTTTGGTTCTCATCACAATCCTGTAACACAGCATGCCAGGTGTTATTCTGATTTTACAGGTGAGGAAACAGGTCCAAGGAGGAAGTGTAGGTTCAGGAAAAGAACACAGGTCTTTTTAACCCTCTTCCAGGGGGTTAATTTTAAGCATATGGTGAAAGACAAGTCTAACAGAGTGGTTCTCAGCATTGGTTGCACGTTTTAATTGGGGAGCTTGGAACAACACTGGTGCCTGAGCCACATCCTCAGAGAGTCTCATTTAATGCATCTGAGATGAGACTTGGTCTTTGATATTTTTGTGATTCCGTTATGCGGTCAGGATTAAGAGCCACCTCTCTAATGGAAAGTCTGGTAGATTGAAAGTTAAGAAACCTAAGGGTTCAGACCAGTTGTGCGGCTACTATGGTACTCTGGGCCAGATTGCTTGGGTAAGACTAGAAATTCACATTTTGCCTACCTAAGAGTTACTGGAAATATAAATAGGGAGTTTTTATAAAAGCACATTGAAAATTTTTTTAAAATGACAGATAAACATAACTCCATGATTATTGTTATTAACACTGGGGAAACACCAAAGATATGACTGCTTAGTTTTTAGTCCTAATATCTAAAATAATGCCCTGGCTGGTGCGGCTCAGTGGATTGAGTGCTGGTCTTCGAACCAAAGTGTCACCGGTTCCATTCCCAGTCAGGGCACATGCCTGGGTTGTGAGCCAGGTCCTCAGTAGGGAGTGCACAAGAGGCAACAGCACATTGATGTTTGTCTCCCTCTCTCCCTCCCTCCCCCGTCTATAAATAAATAAATAAATAAATAAATAAATAAATAAATATCTTTAAAAAATAACTTGTTGCTGTGTATGTATATAATAAAATAATATTTATTTAATTTCTGTTTGGGTTTCTTTCATGAATCTCAGGAGACTACAAATTTAAATCAAACCTAATGAGTAAAATTAACAATGGATAAAATTTTACACCTTTATACCTGGTAACATATTTTTTACATAAGAGTTGCCATTAAATATTAAACAAATTAGTGAATGAGTTAAGCCTATTCTATGAAGTTTTATAAAGTTATTGTTAAAATTTGTGTGACTTTATGACATACAAAATGTTAATCAATACTTAGAACAATTTATAATTGCTTTCTCTCAATAGCATCTTGTTATCTTATAGGACCTATACAAATCAGCCTTCTTCTATTTTGAAGGAACATTTTACAATGATAAAAGGTACCCTGAGTGCAGAGATTTGAGCAGGTACAGTTTCCAAAACTCTTCTCAATGTCTTTCTGACTTGTAGTTTTCAAAATGGTGTTATCTCCACAAATCTTCTTACTGGTCTGTGAAGGATCTTTGCCCAGGAATTATTGTGTTGGGTTGTTTTGTTTGATTTGGGGTAAAAAGTTATCTCTTAGTTTTTAAAATATTTTCAAAGATGGTCTAGGTATTAATAAGTTAATCAAAAAATTTTTTTCAAGAAAATTTTCCTACCAAAAATTTACATCAGACATTTCAGGATCTTTGCCAGCTGCCCGGAATCATTTTTTTTTTTAAGTATTTTAGAAATTATAGTGAGTCTTATTTGAGCCTTAGATACAGCTGAAAAAAAAAAGAACTAAATCCCACTTAAACACTTTATTAATGTCTGTTCTTTGTATTAGGTGACAGCAGGAAGTTAATCTTTCAGTATTTTTCTGCTTGTTCAGTGCGCACGATTGTTTGCCCTAGGTGACTTACATGGTTTCTTCAGTACAGAGCATGAAACATCTGTATCTAATCATCATGGCAGTTAGACTGAGCTTTTATTATCAGAGTCCTAGCAACTGGAAAGAGAGAGAGAGAGAATGAATTTGATTATTTATGTAAATCCTCTTTCATTATAGGCATTTTCATTTATATTCTAATGTAGCAGTTCTCAGTCTTGCTGGGCTCAGCATTTCTTTATACTGAAAATAATTGAGGATGCCAAAGAGCTGTTGTTCATGTGGGTTATAGCTATCAATATTTATCATATTAACAGTTCAGATGCAAATATTTTAAATATTGACTAATTTAAATAATCCTGTTAAACATTAACAATAGTAACTTTTTTTGTAAAAAATAAAATTTTCAGAACAAAATAAAATAGTGAGAAAAGTGGCATTGTTATACATTTTCCATTCAGTCTCAAGTGATAACTCATGTAACCTCCAGAAAAAATGGTCATTTATGAGGGAGTAAGAACTGAAAGGGCAGCAATAACATTTTAGCATTATTGTAAAGATAATTTTGACCTCACAGACCTCTGTGGGGGTCTTAGGAACCACACTTTGAGAACTGCTCTAATGGATGAACAAAAATTCCAAATTCCTAATTCTAACACGTATCAACCACTGTGGTTTTCATCTCGAGATGAGAACTGTCCAGTTCATTGGGGGAGGCAGATTTGTGAAATACTGCAGTCACAGCCCATTTTCTGTCATTTTTAATTTTTTGTGGAGTAATGATACATCCTTGTCTTTCCCCCTCCTCAGAACGATCATTGAGTGGTCCGAGTCCCATGACAGAGGCTATGGAAAGTTTCAGACCGCGAAAATGGAAGACTTCACCTTCAATGACTTACATATTAAACTGGGTTTTCCTTACTTATACTGTCACCAGGGAGACTGTGAACATGTGATTGTCATTACTGACATAAGGTAAGTGGCAGTACTCAGAACACTTGTTCTGTTTTCTTTATTTCACAGTATAAAAGCACAGGTTTTTGTTTTGTTTTTAATACAAGGGGTAAAAGTAGTTGTCAGTGCAGCTTGGCTTGGAAACAGCAAAAATAAGTGCTTTCTACCCAGTGATCAACTTTGTATCCTCTCGTTTATATTTTGGAAAATATATAATAAATGTTTTACTGTTTATTAGAGGGTTAAAAATCTATAAATATTTTTTAAAGTATCACCATTTGTGATCACCGTTAGACAGCTTTTATTCCAGTAGTCGTCATCCACTTTGTATACCATATAGGCATGCTGCAAATTTGCAGTTGTATTTCTCAGATTCCTATCTTTTGCCAAAATTTGAAGGAGATAAAAGGGAACTGGGGTAGAAAAGAATAATTCTGATAGTTGACAAATAAGTCTTAATGATTTCATAAAGATTTAAAGTGGAAAGGACTAAAATAGTTTAAAATGAGGTTTTAAGATTAGTTATAATTTTATATAGATGGTATCTTCTCTATTCTCATGAATAAGGCTTTTCATTTCCTTATTTAGGAAATAATCAATTTATGAAGGACAATATATAGGAATGAGCCCTGCTCTGTCCCCTTCGGATTCCTTCTGAGAGATGATTTTAAGTTGTTTTTGTGAAGCAATGTCATACCCATACATTTATTATACCAATAATAGGAACTGATGCTTCACAACTTCCTTGCTTCCATTTCTTTTGGATCCCAGTCAATAGTCTCAAAAATTTCACCTCCTATGCACTGATTTTCAGGAAGCTACCTGAGGTAGTACCTCACACAATGATTGGATCTTCAAAAAGAAAAAACATGGAATGCAAAACAGAATAGCTAAGATGTAAATGGAACCCTCAGAATGACAGGATAGGGAAATCCCAGAACGATGGCTGTCTAGCAGCAGGAGAACCGCTTAATCCAGGACTGCAGCAGGATGGAGGACTTGGGAAGGGTGTCCAGAGCTACTAGACCTCCTGTCGATGCGTACTGATGGAGAATATTTTTACCATTCTGTGGGAACTGAACTGGTGACAGGAACACTGAAAGCTCAGCAGATGAAACATGAGAGAATTAGGACCTAGAAAAGAAAGTGTTACACGGTAAAAAGAACTTAAGTACCTTAGGTGGATGGTAGTATTAATTTGTTGTAATTTAAACATTAGGTGTCTATTTAATCAAAGTTATAGTAGTTCTGAGAGATGTTGAGGAGCTAAATTAAAAATAAACAGTTAAGAGTATAACAATTGTCCCTTGAGAATTTATGCAGCAAAAGCCAGAACACATAAACCTCATAAATTTATATGATTTTTAAAAGTATATACTTATTTCTTGAATAATGTGTTCATTCAGTTTTATATAAGCTATTCTGCCTGCTTTTACTCTCCTTACATTTGTGTTGTAGGCATATTGCTACATACAGTGTCGTTCCTTAAACTCATGGCAACCTGGAACATGGTTTAGACTAAAACTCATTTTTATCTTACAGGCCGATTTAATCATTCAGTGCCATTCCATAGCTTATTAATTAGTAAACTGTTAAAAGTTCATTGGTCAATTTCTGATGTGATATTGCTGCCCTTTCTTGCTGAAAAAAATAATAGTAAGAATCAAATTTTAGAATTGTTGGAGACCAGAGATCATCAGAATACCCTGAGCAGTCCCTTCGTCTTTCAGGTGAAGAGTATGAAGGTCCAGCACAGTTAAGGGACTTATACAGACCCACTCAGCTGATAAGTAGTAGCACAGTGGAAATTAATTTCCACTCACAATTTCTTAACTCTGATACCTAAAACTAAAGTCCTACCAATTTACATTATCCCAGGAGTTAATTTGGATGTTAATAGAGGACAGTAATCAAGAGCTGTGTTGTACCCCATGACCAGTCAGTATCAGTAGAATAGCTAGATAAAATACTTTTTTTAAATTATATTTTATTGATTATGCTATTACAGTTGTCCCATTTTCCCCCCTTTATTACCCTCCACCCTGCACACCCCCTCCCACCCACATTCCCCCCTTTAGTTCATGCCCATGTGTCATAAGTTCTTTAGCTTCTACATTTCCCACACTATTCTTGCCCTCCCCCTGTCTATTTTCTACCTACCATCTATGCTACTTGTTCTATGTACCTTGTCCCCCTCTCTCCTCTTCTCATTCCCCTATTCCTAACCCTCCATGTGATCTCCATTTCTGTGTTTCTGCTCCTGTCGTAGTGGTTTGCTTAGTTGGCTTTTGTTTTAGGTCTGGTTGTTAATACCTGTGAGTTTGCTGTCTTTTTACTGTTCATATTTTTTATCTTCTTTTTCTTAGATAAGTCCCTTTAACATTTCATATAATAAGGGCTTGGTGATGATGAACTCCTTTAACTTCACTTTATCTGAGAAGTGCTTTATCTTCCCTTCCATTCTAAATGACAGCTTTGCTGGATAGAGCAATCTTGGATGTAGGTCTTTGATTTTCATGACTTGGAATACCTCTTTTCAGCCTCTTCTTGCCTGTAAGGTCTCTTTTGAGAAATCCGCTGACAGTCTGATGGGAACTCCTTTGTAGGTGACTGTCCCCTTATCCCTTGCTGCTTCTAGAATTCTCTCCTTCATTTTAATCTTGGCTAATGTAATTATAATGTGCCTTGGTGTGTTCCTCCTTGGGTCCAACTTCTTTGGGACTCTCTGAGCTTCCTGAACTTCCTGGAAGTCTATTTCCTTTGCCAGATTAGGGAAGTTCTCCTTTATTATTTGTTCAAATAAGTTTTCCACTTGTTGCTCTTCCTCTTCCCCTTCTGGCACTCCTATAATTTGGGTGTTGGGACATTTAAAGATGTCCTGGAGGTTCCTAAGCCTCTCCTCATTTTTTTTGAATTCTTGTTTCTTCCTTGTTTTCTGTTTGTTTGTTTGTTTCTTTCTTCCTTCTGGTCCACTCCATTGATTTGAGTCCCAGTTTTCCTCCCATCTCTGTTGGTTCCCCATGCATCTTTCTTCATTTCACTTATTGTAGCTTTCATTTTTTCATCTAATTTGTGAGCAAAATCAACCAATTCTGTAAGCATCCTGATCACCAGGGTTTTGAATTGTGCATCTGATAGATTGGCAATGTCTTCGTCGCTTAGATAAATTGGCTCTGGGGCTTTGATTTGTTCTCCGGTTTGAGCCATTTTCATTTTTGGTTTGTTTTTTTTTTTTGTCTAGTTGCGGCTGTTACGTAGTCTAGATAAAATACTTAAATAAGATCAATTAGTTGCTCAAACTGTGTTCTATAAAAAGGTGTACTAAGTATTGAGTAAAGCAAGGATTCTCTAATGGAATACATTCAAGAAATGCTACATACAGCATCTTCCTCTCAGAAGGTTACAGGGCACATTACCATGACGGGGTTTGGGAAGTTTCATAGAAGGCATTGTTCGATCCAAAATGCTCTGTGGGAGAACGTGTTCTGTGGAACACAATTTGGTCAACCTAGTGTAAAGTCATTTTATATGTAAAACTTTTGTGAGCAAAAAAGAAAAATATATCTATATACGTTGCTAGTGTTGAGATACAGATATCTTGGATTCTTTACATATCACTAAATTTGCACTTTAATATCTTCATTTATTTTCTCATGAACAAAAGGCTTGTGCATTGTGATGACTGCTTGGATAGGAAACTTTATCCCCTTCTTATCAAGAAGCATTGGCTATGGACCAGAAAATGTTTTGTCTGTAAAATGTACACAGCTAGGTAAGTGAGATATATATATATATATATATATATATATATTTTTTTTTTTTTTTTTTAAGCGGTATTGGTTTTCAATAGTCAGGTATTTTTTTATTTTTGGTATTTCACTTTTCTGTTTTATATCTGAGGACTTACACTTTGAGGTATAAATAATATAAAGGATTTTTTTTTTTATTAGAGAAGTACTGCAAATCACTTTAGGTTACAACCACATTTTTAAACAGTAAGGAAATTAACTATCATGTATAGCGGAAGTCCAGGGGAAGGTCATACTGAATTGGTTGATACAATGCTAAGTGTCATCAGGGAACCATGTTCTTTTTGCCTCCTCTCTGCAGTTTACAAAATCAGTTTCATCTAGTTTCTCCTCAATGAAAAAGTAACACAACATCTCGTATGTAAAGGTCAAAATAGGGTTTCATAAAATTTCTGTTCTGTGATTGTGCATGTTTTGAGTATTTCTTTAACTGTGGATCAGTCAACAAACCATTCAGAGGAAAAGGAGAATTTAGTATCATCAACTTGTTTTGAATTCTGTACCACAATGTGCTTTTCCAAATGATAAATAGGAAAACATAAATCAGAGTTATTAGCTCAAAATGGAAATCAGGGGTAGGTAACATTCCATGAGGTGCAGAATTTAGGTAAACTGAAAAAAAACATGTTCAGCTGAGATTAATAACATCTCCAGTCAAAAAACAAAATTTCAGTTGAAGAATGTTGCCCGTATTTCCCATTTGTATGCACTCTTTTAATATTTTACCCTGAATTCTAAGTAAAACAGCTGGAGTTTTCAAACTAACACTCATTTACCAGTTATAAAGATAAATTAAGCAAAAGTTATCAGATCTGTAGCATCTAATTTACTGTTTTTCAAGATGGCCTCTTAGAAGAAAATGATTATGTTCATACGACAAGTTCCTTGGATACGTATATGTATGGTCTTCCCGTCATGGATTTGTAATCTCTGTGTACCTGAAGTAGTCTCTCAGAGAAACAGCATTCTGCAGTGTATCTGTTAGTTGCGCTGTTGCCTTATACAATACCGACAGGGACAAATCTATGTATGTACAGAAAATCCTATGAAGGATTATAATTATTAGGATGAGAAGGCAAGAGTGGGAGTTATATTTATATATCATCACACTTCGTAACTTACAGCTGAGAAAGTTAATTGTAATGATGCATTTTTTTTTTTAACTACAGATGGGTGACGAACAATGACAGTTTTGCACCAGATGACCCGTGTTTCTTTTGTGATGTTTGCTTCCGAATGCTCCACTATGATTCAGAAGGCAACAAACTGGGGGAATTCCTCGCTTATCCTTATGTTGATCCTGGGACCTTTAATTAATAACAGAAAATGTGCTCTTATAGGAACAGGACCATCCTGAAACAATCAGCTGAAGTTACCCCCATACCTCCCACAAAGTTCAAATTACAAATTTTCTTACGAAGTAACTTGATTGTTATTTAAATGCTTAGAAATATATTTTAGTATTTATTACAAAATATAGTTCTCAGTGCTTTTTGCCCATTTTCAAATCTGTCTTACTGAGTTGTAGGAAGGCTTTATATATTCTGAATACAAATCCTTTGTCAGATTTATGTATTGATTTTCTCCTAGTCTGTGGCTTGCCTAGTCATTAGGTTCAATTAATGATACATCAAGTGCTGGAAATACTTTGCAAATTCTTTGAAAATGAGACTCACTACATGAGTAATAAATGAGATCTTGAGTATATATACATAACTTTTTAAAAGTAGCATTTGAATTGAAGCTTCACTTTTTTTTTTTTTTTTAAGATTTTATGTGTTTTATTTTTAGAGAGGGGAAGGGATAGGGAAAGAGAGGGAGAGAAACATAAGTGTGTGGCCCCCTCATGCGCCCTTACTGGGGACCTGGCCCACGATGCAGGCATGCACCCTCACTCGTAATCGAACTGGCGACCCTTTGGTTTGCAGTCTGGCACTCAATCCACAGAGCCACACCAGCCAGGGCTGTAGCTTCATTTCTTGACAACTTTTTGTGAATCATGAATGCCAAGTTTAAAATGTACATCAGTTTAGTATTTTTATTACTAAAAAATAATCTCATGTAATATGACTACTGGGACATGGGAATTCAACATCTTATTGAGTATTAGCTCTGGCTCACTTATTCCTGGGCAGCAATACCCAATATTCTGTATGCAAAAAGAAAAGAGTTTTTCTGGCTCAACTCCTCATTCTTTTGGCCCCCTTACTATAATTCTCTTCTCTCATTGTGGGCCAAAGGGCAAGTGTGATAAATTCCAAGGTTTAGGTCATCGGAAAATTCTACCTACGATATCCACTCGGAAATGTTTTTGGAAATCTTTTTTGTGTGTGGGAAATTAAATTGTCATTTAAAATTTCACTTTCTTCTAGGTTACATTTATAATTCAACTGAATTCCACACTCCTTGGATGGGTAAGAACAGACATTTACCATATAAATAAAAAACTGATGAAGCCTATAAGCCTTTGTTTAAAACGTTGACAAAATGTTTTATGAACTTAAATGCGACATGTTCAATTAAGAACCTCTTTCTAGTATATCTAGCAGTGTTCTTATTCACTGATTCAGTCAATATGCCAGAGAATCAATGTAAATAAGTTGTCCCAACATGGCTGGTTTATGTTATTGCCTAAATTTTTACTTTCATGTTTCCAGTGATGATTTAAAATTCTGTTGGAAACCTGATTTACCCAATTCCTCAAAGTTCGTCAGGTAAAAATGAATTTATTTTTAAACTGCATTCCTTACTGCTTTTACTTTGTATACAGGGGTTTTTTTGTTTGTTTTTTTTTATTACTTTTATTCTTTTTCATCATTTCATATTCTCAAAACAAAAATTCTAGAAAGTGAATTATAACTGAAGCATTAATCCATGTGTGGTGCCAGTTTATTTTAGTGGGTAAAGATGGTCAGTTAATAATGAATTCTTGTTTTATCATTTATTTAGAATGTTGTCCTGCCGATTCTTAAGGTGAACCTCTTCACCAACGTTACAAGGCTCAGGTATCAATTATCATTTCCTAGTAAAATCTAAAAGGCTAACCTAACCAGATCACTTCCAGAATTTGCCAATCCATTGTATATCAGATACATAGGCCTCATGCCAAAAAAAACTCCCAGCTTCCAAACAGGCGTAAAAGATATCTTGGGATTTTATAGCTGCAAATTTCAACGTTAAACACGACATGACTGAAGTTACATATTTTATCTAAAGAAAAGCAAATATGAAAACATTATGAACTTGAATTAATCAATATCCTCTGTATTTAGAAATGAATTAGACTTTAATTTAGAGTCATGCACAAAATCACAGTCTAGAAAAGCAGCGCCTATTTCCTGAAACATCTTTTTCAGGCTTCATTACCTTTTAAGGATAATTTGACCTTTCTCCCAAACACATCACAATGTTTTATCAATCTCTAAGGCTGGAGACTCACACAGCGCAAATTTGAATACATTTCCGCCTATTTAGCAGGTTCTTTTCTTAAGAATGATTTTCTTAATCATGGGCCAGTGTAACAAAGTAAGTTGCTAGTCAAACCTTCAGAGCTCTGTAAAAGCCATTGCTCTTATATAGGCCACCTCATCTTGACCCGGCATCTTCAACCAGGTAAGTGTATGGGTATACTACAATCAATCTGTTAACACACAATGTTAATAGCAATTATAAGGCTTAAGGTACTCCATTCAAATTGTTTACACATAGAAAGTCTGATTTAGATGGTACTTCTGAAATTTCTCCAAAGCAGCTGAGAAAACCTTAAGAATTGACTCTCCTGAGTCATGCATAACTTACTCTTAAATGTGTATACATATAAAAAAAAAAAGTGAGTTTGAGGGCCGAGGCAGTGGTTCCAGCTTTCTTGTTTAAAGTGTCTCTTGAGTGACTTGTCCAGTTCTGGAGTTTTGACCAAATACACATTTAAATTCAGCTGATGCTTCTGAACATTCTTGATGATTATTTATATGATTTTCAAGAGAGTTCTGAGGTTTTGTTAATTATTGACAAAGAAAAATGTCTTGAAATGAGGGTTCAGATAGAGAAGGCAACTTGTGTTTTAATGCCACATAATCAGAACATTTTGATTCTTGGTAAGCTGGGTAGGTCCTGTTGGGTCACAGAAGAAAAGGGAGGATGGACCAAAAATAACATTTCCTTTTTTTTTTTAAATCATTCTGAGCTTATTAGTTTCCTAGTCTCTCCATACAATACAATCTCTATGGTGAGGTTAACTAAGAAATTACTCCCTTGAAAGCCAATCCAGAATTCCAACACATTTTTGTAAATAGCAAAGTAATTTAGTAGTACAGTTTGATTTAAAAAAATTCTTTAATCAAAACAAGTTTACATGTTGACACTTAATGGCTTAACAAGAATAATGTGTCCAAATTTTAGTTGTCCTAAGGACCAAACAGATATAATAGGAAGAGTTCCCTCAAAACACTGAGTCCTACGTTCCATTGTCAGACCTCTCAAAATTAAAATTCCAATTATTGAAATAATTTAACTTTCCATCTATTGATGAAAACAAAATTATCTGAGGTCAAAACATACAATCTATGCCACATGCAAACACTTGAGCATTAAAAGTCTTTTTCCTGTATTCATAGTTTCAAAACAAAGTCTTACCTACTGAAAACCACCAACTGACCTAATTATATGATCTTAGAAATAGTATCTGTTACCATTAGCCTTAACTCTTTTGTGTTAACCTTGGGTCACTCAGATTTAACCCAAATGTGTGAATATACAGACTATTCAAACCATCCCTTTACTTTGCCTGCTGCCTCAGAGAAAGCTAATGTTTCTACTTTTTGCAATCCTGTCACATGTACAATGCAGAAATAAAAATTCCCTTCTGATATAGCCATGTTTTTAAATAGGCTAGTTTCCTTATATAATACTTTTATTTACTTCATAAACATCATGGGTTGCTTTCCAATTAAAAAAATACTACTTGCTAACTTTCTTAAGTGACTGTGACTTTTTTAAAAAATTCAGAAATGTCCCAAAAATAAACTTTTATCACTTAGTTTTCAATTTTAGCTACTAGTGCCTGTAAAGGACCTTAGATTGGCTGAACCCGTAGGGCCAGATTCATTCCTATGTATACCAGTTCTGCTCTCGGCAAGAAAGTCCTGTGACTGCTGAATTCCCAGCCACAGAATTAAATTAGTTTCTAAAGTTAACATGAGTTTTGTACCTTATAGAAGAATTGTCAGTTCAGTGTCAGTTGGGTATCTAGTTGTCATACAAAATGGCATACAGACCACACACATTGTTACAAAGCAGCAGGATAATGTAACACAATGTAGACTGAGGTTAATTTTAGATAGAAGGGAATAATTTTATAGAAGTAACATTTTAACTACCATGAAAATGTATAACTTCTACAAAAACCACAAACAGTGAAAAAGACAATCTGGTTTGTAAAAACTGCACAAAACCCACAATATTTGGGGAAAGAGTAAAGGTTTTATACAAGTGGCAGTTTTAAAAATGTAACTTTACTATCAATTACGCATTAACATACACACACTAATTGAAAATATGCTACAATGTCTGGAAAAGCAGTTCAACATTTCCTAAATGGATCTTCCCTCACATTTACTGTATAATGTAGTTGTTAATACTGCACAAGTACACTTAACCAATATTACTTTTAAACAAAGATAAAGGGATTTTCCCCCTTAAAACAAGTTTTAAACATCAAAACCTATTATAAAAATTTAAAACTTTCAACAGTCTAAATATCTCAAATGAAAACCATTACAAACTTCGCAAATGTTCTTTATATTCCAGGTATGTCAACTTAGTTATCTAGCGTAGAATCCTTCAGAGATATTTCGGTCTCTCTCTCTTCACTGGATGGCCTACAGAAAAGGGGGGGAAAAGGTGTGACAACTGGGGTTAGGGAACATTTTTCCTCAAAAAAAAAAAAGTATTAATGTGTGCATTATGTTTTCTAAGTCACCCAAGTATTTAGTTATTATTTTTGGTTGAAAATTTGTTTTACTGTGTTCTACCGACTTCCCCAAATATATGCAGATCAAGCACAGTAACTCAGGACAGTGTCATGGCCCAGGCCCTTTCCATCATTTCCAGCTTTAAAATGAATTCTCTTTAAAAGACTTTATTTACTTATTTTTTGAGAGAGGGGAAAGGAGAGAAACATCAATTGGTTGCCTCTCTTGTGGCCCTAACCAGGGACTTGGCCCACAGAGCCCAGGCTTGTGTTGTGCCTGGGAATCAAATCAGCGACCTTTCAGTTCATAGGCTGGCACTCAACCCACTGAGCCACACCAGCCAGGGCTAACATGAATTCTCTTTAAAAAACTTGAAAATGTTAATACCTGTGACACCAGCATATTACAAATCTAAAAAGAAAGGATGATAACACACCATGCAGGATTTCCCTGAATTTCAGAATTAGAAGGGATGCTTGGTTCCAAGGCTTAATATATTAATATATAGTGGAACAAACCAAGACTTGGATAACCATGGTTCCATATCTAGAACAGGTATCATAATACAAAATAGCCTGAGATTCTAGATCTAATATTTATTATCCTGTCACAATTCAATAAAGTATAAACATAAGTGAAATTAGTCCAAGGAAGAATAGTTAATTTTTAAAAACTGGATTCAGGCCAGCTCTCTAACCTTGAACACAGGCAAATTAGTTGTAAATAATTTTTTTACATTTTTGCCTTTTTGATTTGCATCTTATTTCCTGAATTTGGGAACTGAGTGATCAAAGCATAGTCCCTTATATTTGAACCTTGAGGTGACAACATGATTTAAAAATCAAACACACACATTACGACCCACTGAAACATGTCCTCACTTTTTCTTGCTGCTGGCCTCATCTTTGCTGTCTTCGTTGCTGTCTCCATTGTGTTGGGGTTGATTACTGTCTTGATCAGAGCCTCCATTTAGAGTCTTTGAACCTTTACAAGGATTCCAATAAAAAAACTTAGAGCTTCTAATAATACTTGTGATGGTGTCCTCTAAAGTTCAAAATATACAACATGAAATTTCTAATACTTAATGTATTTTATTTGTAATCCTTAGAGTGGCTGAGGCACATACTTTAAGAAACAGGGTTGCTACGTATATTTGTGAGTATAGGAAGTAGATCAGTATTCTGATTATTCCATTTATTACTGTTATCAGAAACAGAGTGGTACAACGGTTTGGAGCATTCTGATTCATTGTATTTCTCAGAAAAAACAATATGAATCACAGTAAAATCTTGATATATGTCATTACTGGTACTCTAGAAAATGAAGAAAAAAAGTATTTCTTAATTAACATGATTTTGTGCCCTGTTATTAAGCAACAACGAGAGCCTCCATGTAGATCTTATTAACAAATCCCCCCATGGACATGAAATAAGGGGGGGAATGCTGGTGGGAGGGGACTAAAGAGGGAAAAATGGGACAACTGTAACAGCATAATCAATAAAATAATATTTTTTTAAAAATCTCTTAAGGACACATATAACATTCCCTAATACATGAGTTAAAAAAAAAAATCCAACTCCTTTTGAGTACTGATTTTCTACATTAAGCAGCAGCTGCTAATTTGTTTAATAACATATAACTAGGGAATAGATAATGGTACTATTTTAAGAGCCCATCACAGATACAACTTAAAATATTTGTAGTTCAAATGACGTATCTGGAACTGGTTTCAAAATAATCTGCTGCAGTGTCACAGAAAAACCTGATCAGGGCATAAGACAGCAGGTCATTTGCTGGTAACTGCTGAAGCTGGGTGATGGATATAGGAAATTCATTTCTCTCTACTGTTGTGTAGGTAAGAATTTTTCCTAATTTAAATGAAAAGAAAATTGCTACTAATAATGTTGACCTTTGAATAACCTGAGTTTGAATTGCAGTATTTCAATAAATGCTGTGAACATGTTTTTAATAATGTTCTCTCTTCTCCAGCTTTGTAATAATATAGCATATAATATACTATATAATACACAAAATATGTTAGTTGACTGTTATTAGTAAGACTTCCGGTCAGCACTAGGCTATTAGTAGTGAAGTTCTGGGGGAGTCAGAAGTTATATGGAGATTGCTGACTGCATGCAAAGGGGGTTGGTACCCCTAAACCCCACATTGTTCAACAGTCTAGTAATAGTAAACAATAGTATTTACTACTAATTTAAATTTGAAAAACAAGCTACAAGATTGACATGACTATGTTCCACGCTAAGTACCGAAGAGACTTTTTTGTAGTTTAATGTAGATTAAGGTATTAATGGTATATCAAAGCCATTTTTTAGAAAGCACTCATCACCACATACCTGTTTCCTTTTCTAGCTTTTTGCTTGGCCCTTTCTTCCCTTGATCTTTGGTTTTATTTGCTTCCTCATGCTGTCTTTGTTCAGCAAGAGATTTATTCAGCACTTGTGTGATTACAGAATCTCCTTCACCAACCAAAAACATGTTCTTAAACTTGTTATACAACATTGTAGACTTTTCCATGATAATCTGACTCACTTTGAATCGCCGAATCTGAAAAAACAAAATATGCATTCATAATTATTTTCCTAATTGATTTTTTAAGTGTTACTTTTTAATGAAGTAGTTTTGAGAAAAATTTTAAAGTCTGCATGACTTAAGATTGCTTACTTTTTTCAGTGTTGTAATCATCTCTGTGTGTTTCTGAGCTTGTTGCATTGTGACCTGAAGTGAAGCTAATTCATCCAAGGCCTCAATACATCTGTTCACATCCTTCACAAAACAGTAATTTCATAACTGTTAATTACCACAACCTTTGTAATCTATTTCTAAAGATTACTGTCAAAATTTCAAACAAGGCAGTACAAAACAACCAGTGATAGTCCCTTTTATCTTAAATACTTATAAAACCATGTGAGAAAATATGAAGCTATAAAAGCAGCATTGTATTTTTAAATGAAGTATTAAACACTTACAAGATTATCAATTTTGAGTGAATTTTTAATTTCAGCATGTATCCTTTGAAGTCGAGAATCCATTGATGTTTCTATAAATTAAAATGTGAAAGAGTAAATAGTTTTTCCAAAACCAGTATTTCTGTGTAACATTAGCAAAGTATAAAGATTTGGTAAATTTAAAAAATTTAAATGTAATTTAAAATTTAAATGTAATTAGTGAATTACATCACTAATCTGAATTAATCAGAGGAGCATTAAAATAATAAACATGATTCCTTAGCAAGTTCACCTGGTTATACTTACAATACAATGCAATGTACGCAGAATCCACTAGAGATTTGAAAAGTTTATTTGTAGGGTTTAAGAACATAAAATGACCTTTTAAAACCTATGCACGAAAAGTGTCCGTATAACTTCCTTTCTATGTGTAACTTTATGCATCTTAGAAAGTAAAGTAACTAACCTCGCTTCTTCTCCACTTTCTTAACTTCTGGCTTCTTTCCTTCATCTTTATTCTGCCTATCAAATGTTAACACAGATATTTCAAAACATTGGAACTTTGTGACTGATTACCAAATGCTCTCAATCCCGTAAGTAAAAATTACAATCTTTTTCTTTACTTTTTTAGTCTAGATCATAAGTAACTGACTATAATTCTTAGAACTCTGCAGTGCCATAGCATTAACTGCTATAAATACAAGCAAAACTCATAAAAACATGCTAAAATAATCTAACAATCTCCTTTTTCATTGGCATTACAAGTAAAATTGTTAAGTCACCATGGTAAAAATGTTTTCCAACAATAAATAGTGTATTGTTATAAGACCAGTATCAGGGTCAATGGACAAACAGGCCATAGTGAAAAGACAGTGCCTATAAATGTTTCATCACTACTACATTAGGCTTAAAGAAATAACGTGATAAAAGACTGCTGTAATTTTTCCCACGTCTTCAAAGGATACGTAATTTGATTCATTTCAATGTTAAATAAGCTGTTTAAAGATAGTACTATTTTATAAAAATATTTTTGCCAATATATCTAGCTTAAACATTCACTAACATTTGCATACCATTTCACAAATGAAAAGGTACCATGTTACTGTAGATTACTTAAAAATAAATTCTTACTAATTTCTAGTACCTTGGCTTGGAGTTTGAGCCTTATTATAAACCAATTCAAATAGACAAGAACAAAAAATATCTAAAAATCAGGGTTATTTTTTTAAAAAAACTTTATTTTAAAATTTTGGTTACAGTTTCATTTTTGTTTTCTTAACAAGGCTATGTTTAATCTCTCAGGATTAAAAAAACAATTAAGATTCTAAAGAATTAAACAACAAAGGAATGTAAAGGGAAGGGCACAACTGCCCCATTCTCTGGGGTATAATAGCTATTCCAGTTTAACACCTAACTTCAAAACAAAATTAATTTTTATATTTTCTAAAGGAAATAATGTACAACCACCATCTTTTTAGCTTATTCTAATTTTCATACACAAAGCTTCATTTTAAGCTTGGAAAAAAACTTTTGCCGACCTTAGTATGTAGTGTGTACCTTACAGGAAATAAACAATCATAACACAGTAATAATGCCATTAATGAAGTCCTCAATTTAGAATCTGGAACATTCTTCCATCAAAGGGGGGGAGGGGGAAATTCAGTCCAATGAGTCTGTCTCAAGATCTTCATCTCTTGTTTGCTCCACTTGCATTTTCTTTTCAGTAACTGGATTAATGCTTTGAGCCCAAAATGAGATATATTTTTTATTACTGTAGATTACATGTTGTTTGGCTGGGAATACAATACAATAAACTTTATTTTGCATAATGCATTTCACACAAGCTGCATCTGAAATGCTTTACAGAGCAAAACTGTCCAAGTACAAAGTTTTGTAATAACAGGAGAAGGAAAGAAAACACAAATATTAGAATTTGAGAAAGTTACATTCGGAGGACATTTAAAAGAACTGAAACACATAAAGATAACTTTGGATTATTAAGGAAGGACTGGGCTATATTTTTACTAAGCAATGGCTAATTTTGTATCTTAATTTGGAGAGCATAATAAAGTTAAAAACAACAAACAATGCAACAACCTTTCAGTGATAGGATTGAAAAGGACAGTAAGAAAAAACTGATATTCACAAAAATGGTCAAAGTCATCTAACAGATAAGCAGGAGTAACATTTCTGAACCTTAGATCAGTTTTTATTACTCCCTCAAGCAGTTGAAACTGCTTATATATCCTCCAAACTAAGAAAGCAGATAGTCAAATGCTATCTTGTAAATAAAGACCTTCGGCTTACAAATTTACTGTATAAAGAGAAAGTACAAAATTATTTAAGAATACCTATAAGAATTTTACTGCTTATTAATAAGTCTTAGTGACCTAGATCATGTTTTTAAAATTACCTTACCAAAACAAAAAAGTTCAGTCAGAATAATACAAGATGCTTCACAAAGAAATGTTTTTCAGAGAAAGAACTCAGAAGTGACAGTTTAAAGATAACTTGGAAAACAAATGTAACACATGAAGCCTAATCACTGCCATTGCTATTTTCCTTACAATAAAATCATTTCATAGAATTAAAGGGGAAAGGAATTCCCTTGTTAAGTATATATTGTCTTCAAGTATAAAACCATACAAGCAATCAGCTTTGAACTTGATTTATATTGCACATATCTAATGCAAACCCTATCAGCCTTTAGATATACTGGCTTTTGGGTTTCTAACTGTGCTTTTGTAATTTTTGCTGGTCTTTTGAGGGAGGCCTGCTGGTGGTATGACAAATATTCCTTTTATTCCACTCTTTCTGTATTTAGTACTATAAAAATAAACAGTAGAGGATGAAGACATCTGCAAAGCCACTAACAGTTAAATCTTATCTGCACTCTGAGTTTAAATTAAAAATAGTTCACAGAGTTGATTACCCTCAGTGAATTTCATCCTCCTACTCAGAAAAGAATGGAGCCTGAAACATGATTATCATCATACACGGAAGATTTTCCTCTCACATGGGAAAAGTCACTTCTTTAAAAGGCTGCTAAAGGTCTGGGAAATGAGATTCCATTGTTTAAACATGTCATGCTAGTTTTAAAGAGAAATCAAAATTTAGAATTAAAAAATACTTACTGCTCAGTTTCCATCTGTTCTTCCTGCTTGCGTTTTCTATCTGCTGCTTCCTTCTCATGTTGGCCTTTGAGCATATTCCTTCTATGAGCAGTCTGAAAGTTTCTTCCACCTTTTCTCTTCTGTTTATAGAATTAGGATGATTCAGTTGATCTCAGAATTATACATGTTGTTGCTACATTTAACTTTTCCTTGATGATTTTGGGAATTAAGATCTATTTCCTGCAGTGCCATTAGGAATGAGTCCCTTACTTAAAATAAAGTGTGTAAGCACTGGCCAGGTAATTCAATTGGTTTGAGTGTCATCCCAATATGCCAAGGTTGTGGGGTTGATCCCCAGTCAGGGCACATACAAGAATCAACCAGTGAGTGAATGAGTAAGTGGGACAACAAACGGATGTTTTTCTCTCATTCTCCCTCCTTCCCCCATGCTACTCTCCCCTTCCATCTGCCCACTGTCCTTCCCTCTCCCTAAAAATCAATAAACAGATTTTTTTAAGGTTAACAAAAATATATGTATATCAAACTATTTTGACTTTATTTAGTACCAGTTTACTGTTAACTACATGGCTCAACCCATCCAATTAAAACTTTTTGGCTTCTCAGGGAACAAGTATAAAGGACACATGGACAAAAACTAGGGTGGGGGGGAATGGGAAGGAGGTGGGCTGGGAGTAAAAGACAGAAAACTGTACAAGAACAACAATTAAAATAAAAAAAATTTTTTTGGCTTCTAAAGTCATTAAATAATCATATATAAAACTAAAATAAACTGAAGATCTACAAGCTAGGACTACAGAGCCCCAAGGCTACGCACAGAAAAGGATGCGTAGCTTAAATGAAATTCCTGAACAAGGATGGCATCCAAATAAAGTACCACTGATAAAATGTAGAAAGTAGGCCTGAAGAGTGGTAAGAATTTCATTGGGGCAAATAAGAAATAATCTATATACAAATGTACCTCCTTTACATCTGTCTTCACTGTTCACACTTTGTCTGGCTTAATCTCTACTTAAAGCTCTTCTACATAGGTGGAGTTACTAGAAGTTTATAGCCTACAATATCGATATAATTTTTAAAATGTAAGAAATGGAAAGTATAATTTAAAGTTTAAAATATGCTTTTTAACATAGCTAATTCAAGTTTATTCAGAAAGGTAAAGAAATTCAGTTTAACTTTTAATCAGATGTATAGACCTCATAGCTATTGAAACTATAATAAGAACTACATATTAAACTAAAAATAAAACAAACATTCTGACAGTTGAATGTTCTACCTTTTCGCCTTCTTGATCATCTCCTTCCTCTTCAGAATCAGAGGTTGACGTAACCCCTGTTTTAGCTAAATTTTTCCTTTTTGATTCAACTTCTTTCTTCCCCTCTTTTTTATCTGGCTCTTTCCTTGGCTTATCTTCTTCCTTCTGACCTTCTTCATCCTTTTTAAGCTGCTTTTTGGGTTTTTCCTCTTGCCCCTTTTTCTTACTTTTGTCTTCTTCAGTTACACTATTTTAGAGAATGCAACAGTCAAAAATGAACTTTCATGTGTCATTAATACTTTACCATTCAACTATACTCCTCCAGTCAACACAATAAGGTATCATTTTTGAATTTAAAGACATTAAAATAGAATAGAAAGTCACAGAAGGAAAAGACCATCCTTTTAATATAAATTAGAAGATACAAAAATTATAGTGGCATTGGGGTCAAGTGATCTCCCATCCCCTTTTTACACATCATTCACTTTATAAAACTTCAAGTACTATCTTACTTGTCAAGTTACTATTTTCTTGACTCTTGGGTTATAGCAGTGTGTAAGATGATATAGCAGGTGAGATGCCTATACAATTACATATTTGTAAGAAATTATGTTCAAAAAGAAGATGGGCAAAAATACAATTGCAGAAGTGAAATGCATATGATCAAATATAGTCATTTTAGAATTAAAAAAATACTCTTTTCAAGATAAAAAGCTCCAATTTATACACTACTGGACTTGTTCAAAAACCCTAACCTTGCCATTAGATGGTATTTACACTACATATTCAACTAAAGCACAGAGAGATACAACTTGAAGCTTAGATGAGCTGTTAAAGACTAACCTTTTTGCTGTTCAAGAATTTTATTGAAATTTTCACATTAAACAAATTACATCAATGGATTTGAGAGCTGGAAAGGACCTCAGATCATCCAGTCCAACCCATTCCTTTTCTCATTAAAGAGTGATGGTGCAAAAGCTCAATAATTACCCAAATAACATCTTACCAGGTGACAAGTGCTTCCTTGAACCCTTAAGAGATTGATTATTGAATTGGAAAAGAAAAAAAAAATCATCCTTTTACCTCTTTAGAAATTTTTGTCACACAGCTATCACTAGGTATGCTTATTTTCAAATGTCAAATGGATTTCATCCTTTTAAGCAATGGAAGAAAAAGCATGAAATAAAATTATTTACCTTTAATATTTCCACAAATGTGACAATTTTGATGATAATCCATTTCATTGAGATGGGAAAAGAGTCAAATACAAAAAGCATTTACATGGCTCTTAAAAGATACTGACCAAGTAAAGTGCCTCCCCCAAACTGTTGTGCCCCCTATGGAAGGTAGCAGGTATTAAATATAAAAACAACCTTTGACCCAGCAAATCTGCTTCTAGCAATGTATTCTAACCAGTATATTTGCCCATGAACAAAACAATAGAAGACAGTGTTGTTAAAAGGATGTTTCTATAAACACGATGGATCTTAGAAATTATAATACCTGAAACAGCTGTAGAATACCATGTAGCAATTTTTAAAGAAAAAATCATTACAAAGTATATTCAAGTTGTAAGAAATTGGGTTATTATTTCAGTTTTATGAACAAAACCAAAGCAAATAATTCCCATAAATGTAATGATCACCGCTCACTACAAATAAGTCTTTTCCCAGTCTTCCTTACCACCTTCCATGAAAAACAGATTTCCCCACAGTGACTATTTCTCTTTTTAATAGGTCTAGTTAAATTAGGAAAATTGTATTTGTGAATTCCTTTAGTCTTAATGTATAACATAAGGAAAACTGAAGCAAATGTACCCCAAATATTTCACAACAAATATTTATTTTACAGGAAGGTTGTAAGCTATCACTGACAGATACATGATGTTCTCATGGTGGAGAGCAGAGGTTCATGAGCTTCTATAGGTTAGCTGTGTACTTCACTGTGTTTGTGCCCAGATACACCACTAAGAGTGGCTATTGCCAATGCCAGGCCTACATACAGCATGAATTAAAAATATAGTAAATAAGCTACTGCTGCTTTGGGGTTATCCATTATCTCAGCGAAATGCTGTTAGTACACAGAAATTGATACTGGTAACAAAAACATAAAATATGTGACACTGACTTGGAGGCTGGGAAACTGAATTCTCATATTACTATACAATGGGTAAAATGTTGTGTGACAACTTGTAACAAAATACATTCAGTGAACTGGTAGCTTTGGGTAATGAAGTTTCAAGATAGAATGCTGGGATCTTGAGTTGGCTGTTAATCAAGATAAATTTGATAGGTACTTCAAGAAAAAGATAAGTTCAAGAAATAATAGAAGATGAAGGAAAGAGAACTTAAAAATTCCATGCTTTCAGTGTTGAAAGTCACCTCCATCCTGTAAAACATTTTCAAATTAAAAGACTAGGGTAAATGATCCAATCAGGGGTAAGGTGCCAATCTTTTAAGAATTCAAATTCAGCTACCTTGAAACCATCTAGGAAAAGAGAGACCGAAGGGTGGTTTCTCAGGATAACCTATGACCTCAAAGTGCCTGTAATTAAGTAGCAAAAGATAAGCATGTCTGGGGAAAGTCTCATGAGTGAACCACACTACCCATGAAGCTGACTAGAATGAAGCACAGACACACACACACCAACAATAAAATATTATTAGTGAAAGTGGTATCAGCCAACATCAAAGAAAGTAAGGGAGATCTAAAAAGGAACTTGGCCTTCAAATCCTAATAGTGTGAAAGCAAATTGGGAACTGCTCCAGCTGATAAGGAGGGTAATGTTCTCCAATGACCTTTTCAGGTACAACTGAGGATAACAATGAAAAAATAAAGAACTCTCAGAGGAATCAGCCAAAAGCGATAGGGAGAAACAGACCAGGAAGATACTCCAAAGGAAAACTGGGTCCCAATCAAGGGAACATTCCTTATACCTAAAAATAGTGGGATATCACGGTATATTCCCAGCATAATTTCAGACTTCCTAGAACAATGCCATGAGCCTCTTAAACCTCTCCTTTCCAAATGAAAGTTTATGGTGGTTCCCTATTGTACATCTACATGGTTGTCTAAAGGGTAGAAGGGAGCAGATAACTTGTGTTTTCAGTTCCTAAGTCTCCATAGCAAGGCCTTATGTTGATCATAAAATATCCTAGACTTTAATGTGTCTGGTGCCATGATTATTTAAGACAGCTAAGGGGTGGTATGAGTAAGATTTATTTGGTATGTTTTAAAACTAAAACAGTCATTTGCCTATGTACCTAACTAAATTTCACTGCAGTAGTTAAAACTACATTATTTTTGTGCCACTACATTTTAAAATTTTGCCTTTGTCTAAATATTATACATTGTTTCTGATAAGTTTCTACACAGAAAAGCCAACAAAGGTGGGAAAAACCTCATTATTTTGTTGATAACTAAAAGTAGTTATTCCAAAATACTTTAAAATTTTTAATTTACATTACAAAACATTTTTAGCATTATTTTTAACTTAGTTATTCTGGAAGAGCTAAAGATTTGTGGGAACTGCTTTAAGAATACTTTATCTGAATTTCCTTAAACACATTGTTTTGCCCATATTCCCTATTACAGATTTTACCCTGCATTATCTATCTTTATACCAGAACAGTTTTTCCCATAATTTTTAGAAAAACAATACCCTGTAAAATAAAAATGGTAAAAATGAAGATTTACGCTTAAAGTCAAATGTCTAATTTATTTCATAATTATTTATACATTTAAAATGAACTCACATGTCACTCTCTGAAGGACAGTTCTGTTTTACCATTTTGGGTCTGCCTCTTGGTTTCGGGATCTTGACTTCTGTAGCTAACCATCACAGGAAAAAAATAATTCCGTAACTACCAGCTTTTCCCTTGAAAACGCAAATCTCACATCAAGATTACAAATGATATACAGGGGTGGACAAAAGTAGGTTTAGTGATGACAATAAAGAACTCTACGCCAAAGTGTGCTTGAGTATAGCAAGTCGACAACAAGAATGTGTAAATAATGAAGGCCGGCAATTTGAGCACTAAAGAAATTGTACCTCAAGTGCACTGTGCCATTCTTTTGAGTTAAAAAAGCTATTGTAATAATCATCACCATACAAACAACTGTGAACTTAATTTTGCCTATCCCTGTATACTAAGAGTATCAGTAGCTTATCAGAGACACTACTATTTTAAGTTTTAAAGATAACAACCCCCCAGTGGTTCAAATGAGCAACAGCAGAAAATTTGAAGAGGTAGATTAACAAAGTAGTTTTCAATTTGTTCTTAGTATGGCTGAGAGAGACTGAAAGAACATCCGTCTCTGCTTTAACAGAGTAGAACAAAATTATGACAGTAGCACTTAGTCAATATTCATACACCTATTACAATATTATGTGTATATTTACATCTTTGAAATTTATACCTGAATTTTTAATGCTAATGATAGCTGCGTATTTTAAGGGTCCTAAACAAAGAATGCAATAATTAAAATATTAATAGCTTTAATTACTCAAATGCTGTTTCTCTTGCTTTATGACTCCATCTATCTGGAAAGCTTACGTTTTCTAAAGTAAGGTAAAATAAACTAATCATTTATGTCATTTAAATCTCACCACTGCCTCATTTGCCACTATTAGGGGATAATATAATAGGGATAAAACAGAAAATGGAAAATCCCAAAGCAATTATTTCAAATTTAACTACTTCATTACATAGAATGGAAACTAAGTTTACCTCCTTTAAAATTTCTATATTACATATAACCACTGTCTATACCACTATTCCAAAGTAGCTGAGGCACACCACTTAAAATCATCTGTACTATTAACTATAAGCCCGAGTTTTACGCTCTAACAGTCTTACCTGCAGGCCGTCCTCTTTTAGGACTCACTTTTAGGTTAGCAGATGCTGTTGCTGTTGTCACCACTCCTGCCTCCTCGGCTTCTACTTGCTTTTCTGCCTGAATCACAAAGGTTTAATTAACTTACATAGCAAATAGAAGGCATTATAAGTTTTAGTCAATGACCAGAATATGCTGCTCTAAAACAACAAATTCAAATATAAGCATAATTTCCATATCACCTTTATTTGTCAACAGCTGATTCATCACATGAGATCCTCAAACTTAGCTTATAATTCTAGTGAACAGTTTGTAAGAAACAAAAACTTCACTTTTTAGATATTCTCAACCTAAAATAGTATTTTGGAAAGTAAAGTTAATATTCTTGATGCAAAATAGTGACCAAAGTATGAAGTAATTACACTGCAGCAACCCATGCACTGCTTATAAATGTATTTCAAATATCTAAAAATGATTACACTGTGTATTTATAATACAGAACCCAAGTTAATTTTTTTAATTAATTTATTTTTAAAAAGATTTCATGTAAGACAGGAGAAGGGAGCGAGAAAGAGGGGAGAAATTTCAGTGTGTGGGTGCCTCTTATGCGCCCCCTACCAGGACCTGGCCTGCAACCCAGGCACATGCCCTGACTGGGAATCAAATCAGTGACCCCTCGGTTCACAGGCCAGCATTCAATCCACTGAGCCACACCAGCCAGGGCCCAAGTTAATATTCTAATATTAAAAAAGGCAAGAAAATAAGTTGCTGATAACTTTTAAGTTTTTGTTAATATGTATACATTTTGGTTTTGAACTGAGACCTGTATTCCTGTTTTCCATAAAGAGGGATTTACTATCAAGTAGAAAATAAAAAATCCCAATGACCCTTAATTTAACTGATTCAAGTATTAACAGGGGAACAAAGGTTAGGAGCCACTAATTCAAGGAAAAGGGAGGAAAGAACCAGTGAAGAGAACAGAGAAAGATGGGGGAACACTATGAGCTGCTTCCCCACCTCTGCCCAGTTATTTAGAATTCAGCAGTAACTAGAGAAAGAAAAATAAAGGGAATAACACAAAACCGAGCACAATTCAATGTTATTGAAGAAAATATTTTAAATCTTTTATTCAATAATCTGATTTGCAAACGTTTACAGAATAATGCCCAATACCCACGTGTGGAGAATCATTCATATATTGATTACTGATGATCAGTAAGAAATGATCAATAAACTGGTAGTACTTTTCTGAAATATCTTTATGAATACTGGCAATGGAAAGATGCAAATTTGACTCAGCAATCTCACTTCTAAGAGTTTGTCCATTTCCTTTCATAATTGGAATAAAATAATGAATATTCAAAGCATTATTAAAAATCAATTCACCTAAAATAATCCTTCAATTATTCAAGGAAATTGTTCCTAAACATTAACTCAGGTTGTATTTCTAGAATGTTAGGAATTTACCAACCACCTGCTCCTGCCCCAATCCAGATTCAGTGGCCCTAGGGTAGGGTGTCGGGCAGCTTCCAGACCTCAAAGATTGATAACTCAGACTATGAGAGCTCTTTTTCTATTGAGATATTAAGAGGGCAAAAATTCCTTAAGTATTCAAAGTGATGATCTCTTCAGTTCAAAATAAAACCTCTTTAATCCTCACCTAAGGACATGCTTATTGATTTTGGAGAGGGAAAGAGAAGGGGGAGGAGAGGCACATGGGTTGCCTCCAGCAGGCACTCTGAGCAGGGGGGGTCAAACCTGCAACCTTTGGTGTACAGGATGACACTCCACCCAACTGAGCCACCTGGGCCAGGTCCACAACCTCTTCACTTACACCTTCTTGTTTTACAAATAAATCAAGACCTCACATAAGAATTACAGATAGAATGAATCTTTTGAGGAGATACCAGTAAGTGGTAAAAATTCATCAATACTCATACCATAAATAAAAATGTATTAACATGAACATGTTTTCTTTTTTGACTTAAGGCACAATCAAGTCAAATCCATTTCTCATGAAAATAAAAAATAAGTGTTTCATCAAGAGAAAGGACTAGTACGTTATGTTAGATACATATATATTTATGTATCTTAAATGCCAACATTCTGACTGTAAATTAAGTTCTTTCATACATTACTTGATCTGACTGAAACCTCTAACCCGCTGACAGATTTTCTCTATGACCCCACTTTCTAGCTCTACTCCTGTCATGATCTAAAGCATGCCCCCCACACACACCTCATGGGACTTGTATTTCTATGCAGTTTTGCTGCATCTGTCCCACAAATCTCCAACAGAATTACTAGAAAACTCTACATCCTCTGCTTTTATTATTCTCTGCTGCTGAGTCCTCCTGAAAAAATTATACAAAACATGCATTCATTTTATGCAACCTCAGTTGGGATTAATCATTTACCCTGTCTTTTATCATACCTCCCCTTAGTAGTATGAACTTTTCATTCTTTCTTCCCACCTTGTACCATACATGCAGTCTTGCTTTGAATTGGGTATGTAAAAAGGGAGAGACTGAGGCCAGCAGGAGGAAATTTCCTTAATTTTCAAGTCTTTGTAGAAATTTTTAATAGCCCACTCTACCCTTCCCTTTCAATGTTAAAAAGAATGAAATGCACAAATAACAAGTGCTGGTGAGAAAAGAGAACTGTTGGTGGGAATGTCAGTGCACTGTTGGTGGGAATGCAGACTGGTGCGGCCACTGTGGAAAACAGTGTGGAGTTTCATAAAAAAACTAAAACTGCAACTGCCTTCTGACCCAGCAATTCCACTGCTGGGATTATACCCTAAGGATCCTGAAACACCAATTCGAAAGAACCTATGCACCCCAATGTTCACAGCAGTGCAATTTACAATAGCCAAGTGCTGGAAACAATCTAAGTGTCCATCAGTAAATGAGTGGATCAAAAAACTATGGTACGTTTACACAATGGAGTACTAAGCAGCAGAAAGTGAGAAGGAGCTCCTACCCTTCAGGACAGCATGGATGGACCTGGGGAGCATTATGTTAAGTGAAATAGCCAGGTGGTGAATACCATATGACAAATACCATATGGTCTCACCTATAAGTGGAACTTAATCAACAAAACAAACAAGCAAGAAAAACAGAACCAGAGACATGGAAATAAGAACAAACTGACAGTGACCAGGGGGGAGGCAAGAGGAGGATAAGTGGGGAAAGAAGGGAAAGGATCAAGGAACGTGTATAAAAGACCCATGGACAAAGACAAGGGGAGAGGACTGAATGTGGAAGGGGTGGGGTGGGGAGGGCAGGGGAGAGTAATGGGGGGAAATGGGGACAACTGTAATTGAACAGTACAAAATTTTTTTAAATGCAAAAAAAATTTTGCCCCATCTCCTTCGTGGTAAGTCAATTCTTTCAAATGTGAGCCCCCCCTCCTGCATGCCTCTCATCCAGCATGTCCTTACATACAATAATTTATTATTTTCCACATTTTGGATCTTTCCTAAAGTTTTGCAAAGAAGCTTTTACTCCTCTGTCTTTTTTCATCTGAACATGCTCCCTTAACAATGAAAATCCCTGTTGCCTTTTCCCTTTCCTTCAAGGATTTGTTCAAAAGTACAGTGTTAACTTTAAACATTTTATTCACCAACACACTGCATCCTCCCCCTTACTGTTTGACCTTAACGTATGTACTGTGTCACATATCTTACTGGGACCCCTCCATACTGGAGCGCTGTGATCACTCCCTCATTCTTAAAATTCTGTTCTTTTGATATCCTTCCTCTCCTAGGTTTTCTCAGGAAAGTTCATTCTCATTAGTGATTTTACAAAGCAAACTTTTATCTCCATTATATTCCTTCAGGATTCTCATTTCTACATTTTTCTCAGTAAATTTTCTACCTTGACAACTTCATCTATTATTTTATCCTTACGTAAGTGGTGGCATCTTAAACTTTTACCTTTTCATCCGTTTGGTGTCAGAACAGTGTGCATGCGCACACACACAGACACACACCCTTGAGCCTGATTTCCACAAGTGTTTCACTTCCTCCTCCCCATGTCTCTGCTCCCAAATCAACATCTCCAGTATTCTCAGTATCTAATCTAGCTATCCAAGATGTTAGAACACAGGTGGCAAACAAGGCCTGAGGGCCAAATCCGGCCCTCCACCTTCTTTTCTACCCAGTGGCAGCCTGAGCTCTTGGTTAACTGTTAAGGAGAGGTTACATTCATAGTCCTAAAAGTACATTCAGCCCTTTGAAGTCAACCTCAAGGCTGCTATGGCCCCAGGTGACAATGAGTTTCGATACCCCTGCGTTAGAGTCATCCTAGACTCCTCCCCTCTCCCTTCACACCCACTTCCAATCAACCATCAACTTTACTTCCTAAAGTGCTCTTTTTATTTTTTAAAAATTATTTTATTGTTGTTCAATTACAGTTGTCTGTATTTTCTCCCCTCGCCTCCCCCTAACTCCTTCCAAAGTGCTCTTTAATCCCACCTCTCATTTATACTCCCAGACACCTGCTATAAAGTCCCACTGAGCCTTCCAATCTCATGCTTACTCCTGAGTAAGGCTTTCCCTAATATCGTTACCAAGTCACAATCATGACTCCCACTTAAACGCTCTTGTTTTATGTACTCATTGTCTGTCTCAACAAAAATGTAGGTTCAATGAAAACAGAGACCTCATTTTTTTAATTCACTGCTGAATTCTGTGTGGGCCAGTGAAGTTAGTACTGAAATCTGAATGAATTAGCCAGTAAACTGGCCTCGCCAACCAAATCCAATCCCCATCATTCACACTGCTTAAAGAGGAGGCATCTAACATTTAAAATGATTCAATGGCTTCCCATCACTCCCCTAAGTGAAAGTTGTTCCAGATAAGCCTCTTCCACACACCTCCCCTCACACAGGATAAAAAACAACTGTAAATTTTTTGGTTTCCTATTTTACTACTTCTTGAGATACTGAACTCTTAATTTTCTTTGTATCTTTGGCATATAACAGTCAGAGATAAAAACAGATTAGGAAAAGCTGCGATGAACAAAACATCATATAGGGAAGAAACTCACATTAGTTGAAAGCATACAATGTACCTAATCCAAAACTGTCCCTCATTTCCTGCAACAGTTTTCTAAGAACAACAACACAATAATAGACAACACTTACATTAGCACTTATTGTGTCCTAGGATTTATTACAAATATTACATGTGTTAACTCATTTAATTCTATTAACTTTATGAATATGTATTACCAATTTTATAAAGATAAACTTGAAACGCCAACATTATACGGAGAAAATGGTGCACTTTCTGTACCATTCAACTTAAAAGCATGTCAGATCACTAAGAAACAGTTTTGGTAAGTAAACATAACCTACCCTTTAAAAAATTAAGATTTAGAGTGGAAAACAAAATTTAAATTAAACGTTAAGGTTTCATTATATCTGGTCTTCCTTAATCCAACTAAAAAATTATGTTAAGATCCCTGTGGTTAAGCAGTTAAAGTACCTTTCTCTTTCTTCCTCTTCTGGCAGCTTTTGGAGTGGTTATGTCAATTGCTTTAGTCACATCCTAGGAGAAAAATACAAATAAATTAATTCTGCCAAGACTGGAAGAAAATTTCTTAAACTAAAAGTCACAAGCACAGCCCTGATTGGTGAGGCTTAGTTGGTTGGAGCATCGTCCCATGCGCGGAAAGGCTGTGGGTTTGATTCCCAGTCAGGGCACACGCCTAGGCTGCAGGTTTAATCACCAGTCGAGGAAACTATGGGAGGCAGCTGATCGATGTTTCTCATCCCCCCACTCTCCCTCTCTCTCTAAAAGCAATGGAAAGAAAACTGTCCTCGGGTGAGGATTAAAAAAAAAGTCACATTTCATTAAAACTACTAAGAAAATTGATTTTGCCTCTGACCTTTGAAATTATGAACATTAAAAGTCTTAGTATTATCATTAGACAGTCAAAATAATAGCCGGTATATTTGACAAAAAGAAAAATTACTTCCTTTGTCAGATCAAATCTAAAGTCACACTTGCTAGTACACCAGGAAGTTTATATATTTAAATTTATGGAATGACTTTTTCTACAGTAAAGTTCCAAATTTAAAGAGGGGGCTGGGACTCCGGAGATCATCTCATAATCATTTCAGGTGGACTAGAAGGGCTAAATGAGTCTCCCCACTCATAATCAAGTACAGAGTCAGAAATAAACCCAGGTTTTTAAAAATCCAGTTCAATGCCCTTTCCAGTACCATCACACAATACCTTGCTTTAAAAATATTCCTAAAAGTAACCCACTCTCCTATAGTTGGACTTCATGTTTTGCACAGCAAAATAACTTCAAATAAAAACATCCACAAATCTTAAAGATGCAAAAATTACTCTACAATACAGTAGTTAATGCTTACACAAAGAAGTAAGCCTTAAATATTTTCTCTTTCATTACCCAACTACTTTAAACATTACTCTTTACTTTGTGATCAAGTGATCATTTCATTTTACAATTTCTTCCTTGCAACAAAAATGGGTTTAGAATAGAAGAGAAATTAAAACACACCTCATTGCTGGCTTTTTCTTCATGGTCAGTATCTTCCTTTGAAACACTAGTTTCTTTTTCTTCAACTTCAACATCAGATGATGCATTTGATTGTTTAGCTGATGCCTATGAACAATTGAATGTATTAATTTCAGAAAATAAATTTACCAACTTTAATTTTCTTACCAGTGAAAACCCAAAAGCTCATTTGTAAGATTAGAGAAGTACCCTCATTTCTATTTCACAGGGCACTTTTAATACATACAATTTTAAAAGTTTCAAATGCTACTACTATCTTTAGAAAACTACTATAAGGTACTGTATTTCTACAATTGAATGTATACAAGTGCAGAGGATGAAAGAATGATAAAATGAAATATACTTTCACAAAAAACACCATTTTGATGTTCTAACCAACAAGATAAGCTGATTTAGAACAGTAGAAACCTATACTGTATTCAACTACTGAAACTTTCTGGAAAGAGAAACTTAACTATGTACTCTAAGACATACAGCTTTAGCTTTATTTTTAAAGACTTTGATCGATATATAATTCAAACTTAGTTTATTATAATGCAGATTTCTGAGACCCAAACTTAAGTGATTCTGATTTACCAGGTACTGAATGGGAGTCCAGTAAACATCATCAAGTTTTAAAAGTCATCCCAGGTGACAGATACTTAATAAGTGGGATCTAGGGGCCCTAGACTTGCATTAATAGCAACCAAAAAGAATGAGTAACAGAGGACACAGTGCGCATTAGGAGATGAGCATAAGCACAGATCTACAAAATGATAGCATTATAACCCAAACTGTGCCCCTTTCTAGCTCTGTTCCCTTTAGTAAGTCTTTCAAACTGCAAACCCATTTCCTCTTTTGTAAAAAGGCAATGCTGATAAACCACAAAAGTATTATAAAGTTGTAATAAAAAATATAAAAATGCCCCCAAAGTACTTACAGCACTATAGAAATTTAGGAAATTACGGTGGCCAATTTTTTTGTTCATTCATTTTACCTCAGTTTGGGCATCACCGCTTTCCCCAAACTCTAGTAATGTGCCACTGGAGATGTGTTTGGGCCAGGAATGCAGAGTACATCACACCAGCACAGTCATTCATACTTGTGTTAAAGAAGAAAAGTGTTGGGTTTCGTGCATACAACCTACCAAAAATTTCATTGTGAAATGAGAGATTCCAAGTATACATGGTGAATACTATTTGAAGATTAAGAGTGTAGATAAAAACAGAGGACAGGGTGTCCACACTGGTCAATCTGGAGGATAAAAAGACCTTGATGGTACAGTCCAGGACACGTGATTCAAGTCAAGTTATACAATGTGAGTTCAGGAAAAATTCACCCTCTCTGGACTCTCTTTACACAGTCAAGGCAACAATGATAGGAAACCATTCAAGTATTCTTACATTCATGCAGTAAGTAGTGAATACCTCTTCTGCCCACATATAACAATGCTAGGCAAACAGGACATACAACTACTTTGTAGTCAGTAGTCTATGACAGTTAAATACAGAAGCATGAGTTTTATGATTTGATGAGTTTTTAACAAATAAGCTTTGGATAGTAATAAAGGCATTTAGGATTATCTAATGAAGCCCTAAAGGTCAATGAAAGGTTTAAATGTTCCAGATTAAAACAGCACCTGAAAAGTTTTCTAAGCAAAGAGAAAGTATGGCACATAAAAAAAAAAAGATACTAAAAGCCAAAGAATTGCAAAATTTTCAGTTGGTCGTTATCTTTTTCTTTAGGTTTACTTATTCTCTTCTAGTGTTTACTACCTCAAGTCTAATATAAACTAACAATAACTCCGGTCACATGAAAAACATAAAAAGCACAGTGCCATAAGTACTTTTGTCACGTATTAAAGCCACCTGAGGGTTGTTTTCTAATACAATTTCACAGATAATGAAATTATTAAAATGAGTAAGGAAACACACATCCTTCAAATAATAAATCTAAATGTAAGAGAATGGTATATAATTTGGCTTTAAATTCAATGATACATTAAATAAAGTCTCAGTCAGACAGTTAAATAACAATTTATCCAAGTTTTCTCAGATCTGTTTAACCATGCAGTTAATATTTTCATCAGTCCATCTAGATATGAAAGGTCAACATTCAACCTCACAAGAACAACTTAAATTGAAACAGACATGGTTCTTAAGTTTTTATTTTCCTACAGCTAGAATAGTGATTATTCCCCAAGACTGTGTATATAATACTAAACTAAATATCATGTAATATGACGCACCTGTTGACTTGAAAATTTCACTTTCGGATTGTTATCTATCTCCCATAAACCTTCATTAAAGCCTTTTCGTTTATTTGGTTTTCCATACTTTTCCTTATTTTCTGAGTAAGGAAATATATCCTTTGGGCCTAAAAAAGCACTAAAAAAGGAGAGGGAAAAAATGTGAGTGCAAAGCAATCTCAAAATGTAGTTAAGTTATTAAACAGCACTGCCATTAAGATACAATTATCAACATTCTTAATCCAAAATGCTTTAAAAATGCTACATAAATGAAAGAGTAGACAAATAATTATTTAATTCTGAATACTTTCACTCCTACATCCGTAATCCTATTCATAAAAGAAAGCAAGTTGCACAAAAATGAGAATGTACTTAAGGACACTGAACTGTACACTTGTTAAAATAGGAAACTGTTGTATGTATTTTACAATATGAAATGTACAAAGATGAAAACTGTGACATGATTGCATTCACCAATACATTTAAATATATTCCAAATATAATTTTATTTCACATAACTCACAAAACAATTGTATACCTATTACTATATGTACACATACATTATATTTGTATGTGTACATATAGAAATACATTTTTGTAATAAGATCAATGTGCTAAACCCTAACTGGTATGGCTCAGTGAGTTGGGCATTGCCCTACAAAGAGAAAGGTCACCCACCAGGTTTGATTCCCAGTCAGGGGCACATGCCTGGGTTGCAAGCCATGTCCCCAGTTGGAAGCATGCAAGAGGCGACCACACATCGATGTTTCATTCCCCCTTTCTCCTTCCCTAATCCTCTCTCTAAAAATAAACAAAATCTGCCCTGGCTGGTGTAGCTCAGTGGATTGAGCGCGGGCCTGTGAACCAAGGGATCGCGGTTTGATTCCCAGTCAGGGCACATGCCTGGGTTGCGGGCCAGTTCCCAGCAGAGGACCCATGAGAGGCAACCATACATTGATGTTTTTCTCCCTCTCTCCTTCCCTTCCCCTCTAAAGACAGATAAATAAAATGTTAAAAAAGAAATTTAAAAAAACTTATAAAAATAAATATATTTATATCAACACATATAAAAGCTTTATTCTTTAAATTCTGTAATTGAGGAAGTCATTGTATCCGTGAATTTAAGGCACATTTAAATCATCATCACATTTGATCCAGAAATTCAGAACTGGCATCATTCATTCCTATCCAGTCTCAAATTAGAAAAATTAACACATTTAGTTAAAAGAGTAACACAATTCCTTCTACGTAATCAGTTTCAAATTCCAGGTAAATGACTTTAGTTAAACCTCCATCAAAAATAAAATATACTTTCAGTTAAAACAAAGCAATTCAACACAAATTTCTCCTAAAACCCTACAAAAACAACTGATAAGGCCAAAGACAATGAGAGACAAGTATCAACAGAGACTTGGAAGCTAGAAACAAGACCAAAAGGGTTGGATGCCAAGCAGCAATGCAGAAAGTCAGACTGAGTGCAGTCTCCAAAGGGCTCAAGTTGGTGGCATCAGGAAGTTCAGTAAGTGGAAGGTACCTAAATACTTAATAAAATTACAGAAAAATGTTTTAAATCCTCATATATGGGGTATTTTTAGATATGACTCTAAACCTAAAAGCTATTCAAAAAGACTAATTCTACCATGATGTTATTCAGTGCTTATAGGTTTGACAAATTAAATTCTCAAAACAGACAGTCTTCACTTTGCCTAACAATGAGACCATAAAAATGACTCCTCAGGCAATCTTAACAATGGAAAACAACTGCTCCAATAACCTTTAAATATTGTCAAAATTTTGAACCCTCTATTACTGACAGTATACAAGGAAATGAGAAAAATAGTAAAACTAATAGATATACAGTACACTGTAATTTAAAATATGGGAAACACTGATTTAGTATTTCATTTTTTTGTAAAACTTATCAAGAGTACTTTGAACAGTGCCTGCCACCTTCTGATCACATACCTAAGATATGCAGTGAGCATATTTTCTATGCTTTGGCAAACTCATATTCCTTTCTAAGTCGGATCAGCTTCCACCATTTTATCCTTTGCACTACCTTGTTTTGTTAAGTACCTTCAAATGTTTTTGTTGGCATCACTTCCCCAGACATCTTTATGTTGTATACAGAAGTTAAAAAATATTCAAACATAAAAAGATGCTCAGTATCATGAGCTATCAGTGAAATGTAAATCAAAACCACAGTGAGAGACTTCCTGCACACCCACCCAGATAGTTATAAAAAGACATAATAAAAAGTCTTGGCAACAATATGGAGAAACTGGAACCCTCACACGTTACTAGTAAGAGTATAAAATGATGTCACTGATTTTAAAAGTCTGGTAATTCTTCAAAAGATTAAATATAAAGTTACCCTTTGACCCAGGAATTCCACGCCTAAAGGAATGCAAACACAGCCACACAAACACTTGCACACAAATGTCCATAGCAACATCATTTAGAATAGCCGAAATTAGGAACAATCCAAACATCTATCAACTACTGATGAATGGATAAATTTGGTAGATCAACACAATGGGATATTTGGCAATAAAAAGAAATAAAGTACTATCACACACCACAATATAAACCTTGAAAACATGCCAAGTAAACAAATCCAGTCATTAAAGACCACATGTTGCATAGTTTCATTTACTTGACATGGCAAAAAAGGCAAGCAGATTAGTGGTTGCCTAGGCAAGACAGGAGGGAGTATTGGGGGGAAATGGACACAGGGTTTCTTTCTGGGTGATAAAAATGTTCTAGAAGTGTGCAAATGGCTGCACTGCTCTCTGGATATGCTAAGAACAACTGAATTGTACACTTTAAATGGATGAACTCTTTGGGATATAAACTACGGTGCATCTCAATAAAGTTGTTTAAAGTATTTTTCAGTATACCATATCCTAGCAAGGAAAATTTTATCAACTATATATAGCTACTGTTTTCAACCATTTTTTTAGTTACACACACACACACACACAAATATGTCAAGTTTAACATATGACACATACTCATCTATAAATATTTTTCAAATTAAAACAAATACCTTCTCATATCAATAGTTACTTAACAGGCACATGCTATTTCATTAAATGTCTATCCCAAAATTAATTTGTCTATTGTTGGGCCATTTCCATATCAAATTTCCTATTATAAAATAATGCATCTTTATTAGATGAACACATTGCTCAATCTCTGTACATATCTTCATTATGAATTCTAAGTAGAACAGTTGTGGGGAAAAGAACTGTTGTATCAAAGGATATGCTTAAGATTAAGAAGCCTCTTAATGAGACAAAAAAAAACACTGGATAAAAAAAGAATCCTTGCATATGCTCACAGTGAAAAAGAAATAATTAGGGGACATGATGGAAGTATTAGAACACTATGATGGTTGTCATATTGCAATATATAAATCTACTACATCAACACTCACACCTCAAACTTATTAAACATGTCAATTATATTTTAATAAAAAATACTAACAACACGGCCTCCTCCCTGGGGATGCAATCACAAAGGTTTGGTGAACAGGACCCAGATTAGTTTTTAGGCAGCCATCAGTAGTCCCTAAGGGCACAACCTTATGTGGCCCTGACTGATTCACTCCTGAAATCACTTCATTTTAAAACGACATACAGCCCTTGGCTGGTGTAGCTCAGTGGATTGAGCACAGGCCTGTGAACGAAGGGGTTGCCGATTTGATTCCCAGTCAGGGCACATGCCTGGGTTGCAGGCCAGGTTCCCAGTGGGGGACGCATGGGAGGCAACCACACATTGGTGTTTCTCTCCCTCTTTTTCCCTCCCTTCCCTTCTCTCTAAAAATAAATAAACAAAATATTTTTTAAAGAACAGACACACAAATCTCAAAAGACAACATATCAAAACATTAACACATTTGGGGGTTGTCTCTGAAAATAATAAAAATGTTTCCTTTGTAGAAAACTTTCATGTGATTTACAAACTTTTTAGTAATAAAACATATATGCATGATCCATGGACAATGGTGTGGGGATTGCCTGTGGGCATGAGGGGCATGCCAGATGGAGTGGGGCAAAAAGGGAAAATTGGGACAACTGTAATAGCATAAACAATAAAGTATTTTTTGAATTTTAACAATGAAAAGATATACAGTAATTCAAAGTAAGTTATCCACCAAATTCTTGAGCTGAAAAGAACCTTAGGGGGATCACAAAAATCCTCATTTAGAAAACTAATGGCCAGAAAGATAAACTGACTGAGGCAAGGGCATCTGGCTATTAAATAGCAGAGACTCGACTCTTTACAATGTTCCTTAAAAAGGTTTCAGGGTTTCCTTTATCCACTGTAGTCTTTGAAACATCTACTAATACTGATGCCATAGCAATTGAGACTTCAAATATCAATGTCAAAGCCCTTAAGAACCAAGGCTAACATAAGTTATCCTAAGAAAATGACAAATCATTGACTATGGTACTAATTTTATAATTCTGAAGGAACTTAAGCCCTCCAAGTGTGTTTGTTCCATGGCATATCCCCAAGTCAGAAGTATGTTCCTGTGTATTTCAATTTTCACAGATTATGAGTACATAGAAAAGCAGCTATTTCTCTAAATTCACTTTTTTGTAAACAATGTGTATACCCACTAGTATATACCTCACAAAAGCTCAGTTATCACACCTAGAACTCTTCCTTTAAAGCAAAACAGAAGTCTAATATAAAAAATGAGAAAGCTTAGCAGAGCACAAGATACCAAACTCAAAACTCATTTACCTGCTGCTAAAAATTACTAAACCAGTTCTACTTATAAAACATTGATTCTAAGCTGCTGTTTCTTTACTCATTAAATAAAACATGAAACATACCATTCTATAACTAGATTTTTATATTTTATAACACCATGCATTCTTTCGTAATAGAATATGATTCAAGAGACAACTGAATATACATCTATGTGCAATGAACCTGCTGGTACACATAGGTGAATAAACGGTTCCTCTCTTCATTATTTGGTGTACAACTTATGTAAAATTATACAAAATTCCAGACCAACACATGCAGCTTTGGCTAGACTACAGAAGCTGTACAAAAAAGAGAGTGCAGAAGAAAACTCTGTTCTATGATTCATTCCTTTATTCCTTTTTTTGTAGCAGGTTATATGAAAACTTAGACACCACGAGTACTTCCCCAATCACCTACTCTCCTAAAACTGCACATTAGGCAGGTTTTAAAACAGCCTGTGATGGACAGTTTTCAAGTTCTTAGAAATGAGCATCCAATTTTACTG
The DNA here is from genome assembly GCA_004027475.1 of Anoura caudifer. Taxonomy (NCBI): domain Eukaryota; kingdom Metazoa; phylum Chordata; class Mammalia; order Chiroptera; family Phyllostomidae; genus Anoura; species Anoura caudifer. Next base: position 92,807 of record PVKU01006957.1, read on the forward strand.
TATTTAAAAAAAAAGCAGTAAGGAAATAAAAGTAGCAAAAACACCATCTTCATTTAAACTGTCTAGACTTTAAAAAGAAATAGAATAGTATCCCCCCAAATAATAAGATTTGAGCTGAGGTCCAAACTCAAAAAATCTGAAGGCATTTCCCAACAAAGGGAAAACATGAAAGACCTAAGACAAAATATATTTATGTAACAGTGAAAAAAAAAGTGATGAGATTAGAGAGGTAATAAGCACAGGCTAGTTAACTCATAGGGTCTTACAAACTACATTTGCAGACAAAATTTAGAGGTTTTGTTTATTAACATTAGTAAGGGAGCCATTGAAAGTTTATGGACCGGGAAATGACAGGATCTGACAGGGTTATAAAGATCACTTTACATTCGAAGAACAGAGACTGAGATCAAGATAGGGTTAGCACACTATTTCCAAGAGTAACTGTGGCATGGACTCGAGTTGTAGCAGAGGATATGGAGAAGAGCAGACAGATCAGAACATACTTTTGAGAAAGAGAACAAGACTTGGTGGCTGTCTAAATGTGAGGAGGAAGGGGAAAGACCATAATAAATAATCAAGGAAAATGCTAAGACTTTTGGCTCCAGTAAAGCATTGGGTTCACATTAGTCTCATTCATTTATTAAGAATTTGTTTTGAGACTCCTGGCCAAGATGGAGGCGTAGGTGGACACACTGTGCCTCCTCGCACAACCAAAATTAAGGACAACAAAGATTTAGAAACAAGAAAACAAACAACTCATAGAAAATTGAACTGTATCGAAGTCCGACAACCATTCATCCAGACCGGTAAGAGGGGCAGAGTCACAGCAGGAAAAAGTGGAGGTTTGTGGACTGGGCACACAGGCAGCAGCAGGCAGATCCCAGGAGTACAGGATCCCGGGCAGAGGGTGGCAACAGGCAGACACAGTGAGACCACTGGCTGACCAGGCAGTCCCACATTCTCGCGCAGATAATCCAGGTGAAGGGGAAGGGGCGGAAGGGACTGGAATCCCAGAGAGAGTGGAGCAAGTGCCATTGTTCCCCGAGACTCCACCCCCACATACCGGGTCACAACCCAGCAACTGGGATGCCCCACCCTGGGGAACACCTAAGGCTCTGCCCCTTACTACATAACAGGCGGGCCCAGACGAAAAACAAACAAACAAACAAACAAAAAAATGGCTCAAACGGGAGAACGGATCAAAGCCCCAGAGACAATTCATCTAAGCAACCAAGAGATAGCCAACCTATCAGATGCACAGTTCAAAGCACTGGTGATTAGGATGCTCACAGAATTGGTTGATTTTGCTCATAAATTAGAGAAACAAATGGAGGCTACACTAAGTGAAATGAAGGAAAAGGCACAGGGAACCAATAGAGATGGGAGGAAAACTGGGATTCAAATCAATGGAGTGGACCAGAAGGAAGAAAGAAACAACCAAACAAAAAAGAAGGAAGAAACAAGAATTCAAAAAAATGAGGAGGCTTAGGAACCTCCAGGACATTTTTAAACATCCCAACATCTGAATTATAGGGGTACCAGAAGGGGAAGAGGAAGAGCAACAGTGGAAAACTTATTTGAATAAATAATAAAGGAGAACTTCCCCAATCTGGCAAAGGAAACAGATTGACTACCAGGAAGTCCAGGAAGCTCAGAGAGTCCCAAAGAAGTTGGACCGAAGGAGGAACACACCAAGGCACATTATAATTACATTACCCAAGATTAAAATAAAGGAGGGAATTCTAGAAGCAGCAAGGGATAAGGGGGCAGTAACCTACAAAGGAGTTCCCATCAGACTGTCAGTGGATTTCTCAAAAGAGACCTTACAGGCAAGAAGAGGCTGGAAAGAGGTATTCCAAGTGATGAAAGTCAAGGACCTACATCCAAGATTGCTCTGTCCAGCAAAGCTGTCATTTAGAATGGAAGGGAAAATAAAGTGCTTCTCAGATAAGGTCAAGTTCAAGGAGTTCATCATCACCAAGCCCTTATTATATGAAATGTTAAAGGGACTTATCTAAGAAAAAGAAGATAAAAAATATGAAGAGTAAAAAGACAGCAAACTCACAGGTATTAACAACCAGACCTAAAACAAAAGCCAACTAAGCAAACCACTACGACAGAAGCAGAAACACAGAAATGGAGATCACAAGGAGGGTTAGCAAGAGGGGAGTGGGAGGAGGAGAGAGGGGGAAAAGGTACAGAAAATAAGTAGCATTGACGGTGGATAGAAAATAGACAGGGG